>JAPYYW010001644.1:0-36237 GCA_030522545.1 Cremastinae sp. A BG-2022a
TCAACATTATCATGTATTTCCATTTACCAAATGATTACTTGCTAACACTAAAGCTACCAAAAGAAATCATTTAGTTTTATTAACTCATAAAATCCTTATCAGGTCAAATGAAAAATTCTCAGCTACAAAATCCATTATAAACATCGTTCGACTTGACTCAACTTAAAAAGATATCTTTGAAGTAGACATGACGAAATTAAAATAAAAATTGTTTGGTAAAAATCATTAAAATTTAGGGACGTTTCTGAAAAATGAGAAAAAAAAATCTGGCCACTTGTTGGAATACGTGCTTCGCGGTGAATTAAATTTCACGAAATCCGTGATCCTTCGAGATTACGCGAGCGACAATATTCTCACGAGAATTTCTCGAGCCGGCAAACGTGAGTTGCCTGACGATTCGAACGCGAATGAATAAACATACGATCTGCGACAATGGAAACTCCGTTTTTTAGAACACGTTTTGAAACGTTCGAGTAAAGTGTACGAAATACTCCAAAGCGTTGAAAAAAAAAATGATTTACGAAGTTTCGCTGCTATCTCGACTAATTTGCTTTCCCCGTTTGTTTTTTTTTTCAAAAATTTTTCTCACATTTATTTGTTTTCTGAATCAACGAATTCAATAGTGGGAAGTTAATTTAGAAAATCTATTTTTTTTTTCTTTTTCGTTGGAGCTCTCACCTTGTAAGTTTCGTCAACGACTTCGGCCGGCTGTTTGGAAAGAAAATCGTATTCCGGTTCAGCGAGGTTGTTCTTGACCCCGGGTATGTCGGTTTGAGCGCGAACTTGAACGACCGAAGATAGGATGGGACTCTTGGTCGACGGTTCGACGTGATTGTTCAAATTCTGTAATATCGCACGAGAAACGAGAGAAATGAAAAGCTTGCAAAATATACGGCGAGAGGAACGTATTCGCGGTGAATTGTGAAAAAATTTACCTCCGTGCTCGGAGAATCGTTCTGCTCGACGATCGAATTAACGACGACCTTTGTCCCCTTATTGACAATTTGCTTCTTCGTCTCCGGCTGCGAATCGCTCTTGTGAGTCTTGCTTGCTTGAATGTTTGGTGTTTTTTTCAGCGATACTTTGGGCTTAGTCTCGATGGGAGGCAAACTCGAGGACTTGTCTTCAACCTTGTTGACTCCTTCTGAAAATTCGGGTCAATCTTTGAAATGTCGAATGACAAGACCGTCGAATAAGCATGCAAATAAAGTTCAGATGAAAAAAAGATATTTTTTATTTTTTATACTATAAAAAACTAATATAAAAATTTTTTATAGTAATTTTATAAAAATTACTGTTTTTAGTCTTGTTTATGGTAATACTATAGTAATTATAGTATGTTTTTAATTTGATGATAACTTTATACAAATTTTTCACTTATATTCTAGACGTTGCTTCGCTCGTGTATACAAATACTAACGTTTGGAATTATTCATGTGTGTCACAGTAAAATTTCGAGCATTTCTATGTAGAGTACAGTGATACTTTCGTAAAAATGTTGAAATTATTATTTGTGTACCATAATAAGTTCAAGATTTTTGTACACGAGCTCTTGAATTCGTTTCTTGAAAATCTTGCTTCTATGTCATAATAATAAATCAAGGATTCAAGACAAATTCTCTCGTTCAAGAGCTTTTGGATTATTCCCTGCCTATGGAAAAGTTTATGTGTGCCTCAATATTTTCTTTTTTCGGGCCAGGAAGAATTGATATGTTCTGAGGATCTATAAATTAAAATATTTGTCATAGTAAAGAATTTTTTAAAAGATTTTTTCCAAAATTTTCGAAAAAAAATTTTTAGAAAATATGAAAACATATGTATTATAAAATCATAGTAATTGTCGTATAAAAGATTTGGCTACCCGATGTGAGAGAAATTTGCAACTGCTTTTTCAAGAGCAAACGTTAACTCGACTCTGATTCTCACAATGACTCATCAGACATCAATTTTTCTCTTTCGCTCTCAACAAAGAGCTGCGAGTTATTGGATAATTCTTGCGCAATTCTTCCATCAATCAATTTTCGTATTATACACGGATACTTGCTCCTGTCAGATTTTTACGAGGACTTTTGTGTGGCAAAAAAAAGCACGACGATCTTAACGAGCTGGTGGGTGGGCTCAAGATGCCATCGAGCACCGAAGAATTTAATTGCGAGAAAAAAATTCAACTTATTCCTGTGCTCCCAAAAAAGCCTACGTGGAATTATAAATTATAAATTATAATCTTGCACTAATCGGTAAGAAAAATTAAAAAATTAATAAAAATGAAGTATTCGGCTTTTATGGTGTATTTGTGTATTTTTATGGGAGCGCTAGGGTCGAATATCTACAAAATTTTGGAGGATTTTCCTCTTAAAACATAAGTTGTTAGTCCCTTTCCGCAATATAAAAATATTTCAAATTACATGGACATCAATTATCTGAACAGAATACGAAGTCTAAATTTTACTTTATTGTTTAGCATTCATTATTTTTTTGTAACATTTGTTTTTAAGTGTATCTTAATTCTTACAAAATAATGCATATAACAAACTTTTTTAAATAAAAAATTGCGGTGTAAAAAGTAATTTATAAACATTTATAAAATAAAATCAGATTACTTATAGATAATTCGTTTGTTCTTTTTGGACAATTTTCACGCGATGAATTATAAAATTTGAAATGTGATACAAATAATTATATCTCAAAGATATCGAATATTATCGGTGTTAATGGGACATCGAAGTGAAAATAAGGGAGTGCGCGCAAGAAATCCGAATAGAACACTGACAGTTTGTTAATGTGCTATCTGAAATTGCACACCCACCAACCGTAAAATTACATAATGTGTAGAAGAGAAAGAATAATTCAAATTACGCACACCTATTTTTCACCAAACAAATTCCTCCATAAGTTTTACGAAACGCGAACCAAATAGATAATCAATATTTATGCTTATTTAATTTGTTTTTAAATGGTCATTCGTATGCGAAGTAATCGTTTTTATTTTCATTTTTTGCGATGACGAACGAAGATAAGATGTTGAGCAGTAAAGATTGATGATAAAACAATATTTTTGCTTTTCATCATTTATAGGTAATTTGAAAATTGTGTTGACTACAACACTTTTTGCCTTCATCGAATCGTACTGTTTTTACGAGTACTTATATTGTTTCACTATTACATAAAATATACGACGGATTGTCTATCGGTAAATGTTCCTTCACCATTTCTTCAAATAGCTTGTTCTAAACTACAGTAAATTCGTTTTTATTTTTCCAGCATGATCCGGTTCGTCGGTAAACGTTTTTCTTGTAACAAACTTAGTTTTTTTCTACAAGGATCTTCGCCGTTTAAAGCGCCACGAACCGTTAAATTTTTTGATTGGGACACTTCCGGCCTTTCTTTTTAAAAAATGAAAATATATTGTATATAAGCAAAATGCCATCTCTGGTTATAATTGCATCCTTAAAAAATGTAGTGTTCTTTCTAATTTACATTTTTAGCGAATATGCTTCGAGATTTTGAGTATGAACATGCGATTTTGTCCCTGGCCAAGGTAAGTTTGTCATAATAAATTAATTAAATGTAGACTTTATATTTTTATCATCAATTTGTCAATTTTTTTCTGTAAGCTCTAATACGAATTAGTAGATAATTAAAAAAAAATTCACATTTGTAATTTTTTAAATAATTAAATATTCAAAAGAGGTAATGCTACTTTTTTAAACTTGTATACCTGATTATCAAAATGTGGTGTATGTACTACTATAAAGGTAAAACGTCAAACAAAATTTTATTAAGATAATTTCTTAAAAATCATCTTAAATTTCTTTACCATTGTACTAAAATTCAAAAAAAAATTAATAAATTTTCACAATCTAATAATTAATCGGGATATTCACTGTGAAAAATTCCACCTTTAACATAGGCTCTTATAAAAAACTATGTATAAAAAATTGTAATTTTCAACAATAGATATCTTATTTGTTATATAGTAAAGTTAGTAAAAATTTCACACACATTTTCGTTTGATTCTGAAGAACGTTTACGTGCGTTTTTTTTTAAAAAGAAGTATCTTGAAAATCATTTTATTCAAGTATACGTGTCAAAAGTGCTTTTGTTTTTCTTTATCTTATATCACGTACATATATTAGACTGATACCAAAAACTGGTCCAAAGAGGGGCTGAAATTTGTCCAGTCACTTAAACGTGTAAGGTAAATGTCCTAATAGTTTGACATGTTCCAATGGTTGGGTATGTTCCAATAGATGGACATGTCCCAATAGTTGGACAATTTTCACTATATTATTTTTAATATTTGAATTATTTTTTTTTCTCAATAAAATCGTATGGATTATTTTTCCTTTACGAAGAAGTGTATTTTTCATAATATTGGAAAAAACTCGCTCAACCCTATAGAGACAGGATCGATTTTCTGCTCAACTATTGGGACACATTCTATATATTGAAACGTTCAAGTATTTATTTACTAGAAATATTGTTTAAAATTAACACGTAAAATGAGTTTTGAATTGCTAAAATATCAGACAATAATTTAGATGTGAATTAGAGGCAGATTTTTTCGTTAGAACATTTATAAAATAAAGATGAAGTAAGAAAACTCTTAATTGTTCAACTATTGGAACGTTTACCTTTACAATGAGTAAAAAAATTTTTTGAACCAGCGTAATGTACATGGCGGTGCGGAGTTACTTGCCTCGAGACGGCGTCGCGAGTGTTTCTAGAAAATAGCAGAGGCGAATAATGTCTAAGTAGAAAAAGTCTTGTGCCGAGAATATAAATGTGTCAGGGTTTCGTCAGCGTCAGTGACGAGAATATGAAAGGTCTCGGTACCGAAAAATCAGTAAAGAAAATTGACAGTTTCAATCTTCGATTAATCGTTGAAATTTTACCTGGTGGCGCGCTCTGCGGACTGAAGACCATCACCGTGTTCCCGATAGTGGTCGTGAAATCCAGAAAGCCGTAAACCGTTTGCGTGATGAAATCATTTTTCGGTGCGACTTCGGGCTCGACTGGCTGAGCGACAACCTGCGCCGGCGCGGCCGGTGGCGCACTTGCCTTGTAAACTTGAGCGAAAGATCCTCCAACTTGAAACAAAAGGGGAAAAAAACGAGTTTCGCTATGAAAACGAGTCGACGGTAAAATAATAATTGTGCGTGAATAACTTGAGCGTAGGCTATTCATGATTTTTCAAGAATTTCCTGCGTCCTGTTCCTCCACGCTCCGTTCTCCCTGGAATTTTCACGCGATCGCGAATCGCGCTTGGCACTCACGTGCGACGTTGTTGCACGTGCCGAGAACTTTTTCGACGATAAATCTCGCCGGTCAAACCCCTGACTCCGTACAATTACCCGGCTTATCGTACCGTGAAAGACTCAAGTGGGAGACCCGGACAAAAAAAATGGAAAGTGAAAAAATTGACACGAGCATGTTCATACACACGCATACGTAAACAATGTTTGAAACAGGTTAGATCGGCGCGAAGATTAAAACGTCAGCGTTGCATTCGATCGCCAGAAAAATTTGAATGAAAAACATTCGAGAAACAAAAAAACTGCGAAATTAAGAATGTCTTTCGTGTCAAGTTGAATACTTTTTCACGATTTTTTTAAATGCCATGTACTGCAATTAAAAAATACTAAAATAAACGATTATATTTTCAGGCATATTAGGAATTATCGTTGTCATTCACATATTACATTTAGTCATATATTGAAACTTTGATACAGTGTTGTCTTTATGACTAAAGTTAAGAAACCCATATTCTTCTGGGAAACGTACAATTTTCAGAATATTTTTTATTTAATAAGCAATTTTTGCTATCGAACTCCATATAAATAAAATCGTGGACATTTTCTGATATATATATAGTATCGATAATAATAATAATAATAAGAATAGAGATAAATATAATTTCTATTCAAACGTCTGCATATCTTTCGACATTAATTACCGAAATTAAAATTAAAAAGAGTGACAGTGAAAAAAAGCTCGTATACAGAGTCATACATATGTACTACATATGAAACAATTAGAATGAGCTTTGATTTGGTATATCGGTGAAATTTCGAAGCGTCAAAACACCCACGTTATAAAATCACAATAATAAAAATGATTCATTCGCTATCCTAAGACCCTCGGAATCTTTTCTCCGTTCTTCTTTCGTGCTCTTTTGTACACGCTTCAATGTGTGACGCAACTAACGTGCAACACTCCGATTGTGCATAACGTTATTTACATATTGTTATTATTGTTATTATTATTATTATTATTATTATTATTATACAAATATACGTGCTCGAGTGCTCGTTGAAGGAGATGCCAGGTTTTATATGGAAGGGCGTACCTGCTGCCCCTGAAAAATACTCGGACGAGGTGTTCAACATGATCCGAGCCTGTTGTGACTATTACAATCATAGAAATTAATAAACGCTATCGACCCAAACATCTAAAATGATTTATTCTGCAAGTTTTTTGTTTCGCTTTGTGACATAGAAAGAAATTTATTCTACAACTTTTTTTCACTTCGTATTTTTTATTTCATGCACGATGTATTTTCTCATCGCTGTATACGAACGATCAAATTTAATTTCACAATTGAATAGTAGCTACAGCCTGATGTGACTATTATATTCGTAGAATTTAATAAACACAACATATCGATCCAAGAATTGAAAAAAGTTATTTTGCGAGCTTTTTCTTTTCATTCTGTAATTTATGTATCATTTTTTTCTCACTTCTGTACTGTAATGTTTTCCATCGTTTCTTTATTTATCATCTGGTGAGATTCGTATTATTCTCACTTCTCTCCTTTCTGTATAATTTCAATCAGAAGACCTCCTTCGTGGTAATTTTTGATAATATTTATTTAATTTTGGGAGAATTTAATTTGTACAATTTTCGATATATTTCGGAGAATATATAGTGTATAGAACATTGACTAGGCCGACGATTGATATGCGATCTACTAGTATGACGGTTGAGATGCTTCTATATATCTTTCACTAAATTCCTCTCCTCGCCGAGTCTATACGTATTCGTAACTACATATTTCTACATGTTAATATTCGACGAGTATTATATTCTCACAGTAAGAATAATTACATTCAATTTCACAATTTCTTAAAGTACATGTATGTACTGTATCGATTTTATGCGAGCATTTTAGATCAATATGTTTTTCTGTTAGACACGTTTGATCGAACGAGCTCTGGATTATTAATTTTCATTGCGCGAATGATTGCTCAAAGCCCAGCAGATATATTTTTCGACCGTACAAAGTAACCGCGTGCGAAAATAAAATCCGACGTGTAACAACAATAATTCAAGTACGCAACGCGATGTTATGAAAAATGTGGGAAAATCGAGAGTCACGCTCGAAGGATTAAAACGTGTGCGCCTTCGTAATTGCAATTATACTTTTTCCCGGAGGATGCAAACGCATCATAGAGCAAAGCGGGCATTTCTTAAAGATTTCGGAATGACGATTTTTTTTTTGATTACGAAATGAGTTAACGAAATTAAGATGAGAAATCGAGAAAACAAAATCATCTTTTCCTGGTTCTGAAAGAAAAATTCTTGTTACGTCACAGTCTCGATCGAATCCTAACATATCCTACTCATATGCAAATAAATGAGAAAGTTCGTATTTTTGTTTATTTTTTGTTTATTCGTTGTTCTTTCATGGTTGAACGATTTTACCGATTTTGATAAAATTTTGGTACACGTGAAGTGTTATCTGAATCTGATGATGAAATATTATTTATGGGAATTAATTTTTTTTTTCATAAAAAAATTTAGTACATATTTCAAATAATAGATTTTTGCAACAAATATAGATATTTTTTAGTAAAATTTTTGTTGTTTAAATGAAATTCCATTGTTCTTTATATATAAAATAAAATTGATCTGTTCACCAGAAACAGATCGTTCTCATAAAAATTAATCAGGTCCATAAAAATGTATTTTCCAAAAATCTACTGACAAATTTCCTATAAAAATTGATTTTTTTCCATAAAAAAATTTTTCAAATGGAAATATACAAAGAAAAAATTATTCATGAAACTTTTATGGGAAAACTAGACATTAAAAAATTACTCTCTTCAATAAAAACTATGATTATTCCACAGTACATTTTTATATTGTTTTTTACATTAGTTTTTCATTGTATAACACATTTTTAACATAACATACTTAAATTAGTGAGGGAGAAATCCCTGTAATAACGAAAAATTGATTTTTTTTAACCACCAAAATATTTTATGTAGAAATAAATTTTACGTAGGCGCAAAGTGTCAAGCCACTGCAATGCGCTAGTAAAATTAGTAAGTAAAAAAACTGAATAAAGAAAAGCAATGCGTCTCGCAGGAAAGTTGGACCAGAAGTAAGAGAGTGCAATAAATTCGAATTTATTACCAAATCGAGATTTAACCTGTGCAACGTAAATGAGAGCGAGAGCATTACTTTTTATTCTCAATTCGTTTTCTTTTTTTTCCTGCTCTTTGCTTTTTACGAATACAATATATCCACATGGGCGGTTCGGTGGTCAAAGTATCGCGTAATTGAATGTATAACGCAACATCGAGACAAGAGCCCGCGAGCCCGTACAGCTTGTCATGTCGGTGAACTGAGAAAGGAAAGTCTCGCCCGTCGGGGTTGCTCTTTCGGTCTCGTCGCTCGCCGAGTGTTGCTCGATTTCAAATAAAAATAGCGAAAGTAGCAAACACTGTCACGGAAGAGGACTGCGTCTCCAAAATTTCCGATCAGACGCAGAAAAAAGACAAAAATAAGTTGCTCAATATAGCTACCAGAAGTGTGTTTCTTTCTTTCTTTCTATTTTTTCCCCTTGTGCACGGTTGACCGACTCAGCTCCTCGGTCTTGCGCTATTTATCCGCTTTCCTCTCGTTATTTCTCCGGGAATGCGCGAAGAAAATTAGAAGGAAATAGAACCGCGAGTATATACAACAAACGTAAATCGAAGTAATATTTTTCTCGCAGAGCTCCGACAGGCACTTTTTCGGATATAACAAATTGGTATTTGATGAAATAATTAACATTTTTAGTTATTTAATTATACTGTGCTCATTGTATTTGTAACGCATAAATTATTATTTAGTTCTTTTGTTTATGTTTATCTGCGAATATTTTATTTTTTAATCTTTTTGTTGGAGGGTTGTTATACATTATTATACACATTAGTTTTATTGTTGAATTACACGAGATAACAATAATGTAGTAGTAAAATCTAAAAAAAAAATCGTTATTTCTTATTTAATAATACGAGCAGCACGCTGCCACCGTGCAGCCGCTTTTTCTTTTTTAACAAATTTGAATTGATATTTTGCGATTCTTTATACAGAACTGGTTTATTACAAATTTTCATAAAATTCTTATCTTTTTTAAATTTTGTTATATTTTTAACAAGGGAATTATTGATTTAGGTAATAATTCTCTCATTGCATGATTATTCTTTCGGTATACTTACCGCACCCCAGAGCTACGATGATAATCAAGTATTTCGACGACATGACTCGCTGTCAGGCGGATTTCATCGCATCAGAAACATCTATTTCAAAATCTGAAAAAAAAATTAAAAAACGAGTGTTCTCAGATTCCGTGTACGAATGCTTGCGAATATACTTATTTTTATAGCGTATTATTTTTCAGGACATATATAAATGCTTTGAAAACGATTGCATGCGCGCAAAAACGAACGAGACGATTTTGCACCTAATAAAAAAAAAATCACGCATTTTAGATACCGAACGTTGAAGAAAGGGAAAAAAATGAATCAGGGTCACGCGAATTGCGAAAATGTGTCGGTTAAATACCTTAAGTTGCGAATGAATGAGATCTCGTTCATTTTGCCTTTATTATTCGCGGCCTTCCTCTCGTTAGCGGTTGAAAGGGGGGAAAATGGGCGCTCCATCGCTACTTTATGAGCACGAACGGATTGGTGCACTTTTTAAACGACGATCCTCGCGGATTATCTTTCGAGAAAAATAAATTCGAAGCCGAGATCCGGGAAGCGTCGAGAAAAAGTATTATATCGCCTCGAGTGCACGATCTTTTGCTGAGGAACCCAATGAACAATTTGCAGGCAAATGAGAATTCTTTTTTTCACTCTCGCTCCCATTTATTTATTTAAATCTTTTTTCATGCTTCTTTAACAAGTTATGGTATAAATAATAATCATTCATTTATAAATATTTTTGTCAAATTAATCAAATTTAGTATTATACAGTATACGATTATTTTTAAATTTTTTTTTTTTTATGACAATATCCTACAACAGCTTTGAAACTAAAATAAAAATTTTCATTTCATTCAAATATCGTTTTCGATATATGTATCTCTGAAATTCTTAAATGAATCAAAAAGATATACGCTATGAAACTAGATTAATTTATAAATGCAAGTAATAATAAATATTTTATAAAAAAATGTAAAAATAATTTTTTATAAGAAATTAAAGACGTGAAAAAATTATGCTGAAATTCAGTTTAAAATTAACGTTAAAAATAAAAGTTGTTAATGTATTGTATAAAATAATAATAATTTGTTCTCCTGCATTTCAGAAAGAACTGTGACTTTGTGGAAAAACGCAAAAAAAAAATATATTCGCGAGAAATGCATTGAAGCTATAAAATATCGATAAAAAATTTCTATTGGAAATATATACAGGGATAATAAAAGTATGAAGTTTAAAATAAGAGATACATAGTTGGAGAGCTCGTTGAGCGCACCCATTCTTCAACGATGTCATGTAACGTCTTGTAACGGGGCGTAGTGAGCCACGCGTTACGTAATTCGAGTACTGTAATCGTTTAGCAGAAAACTATACTAAGAGCAATATTCTCATGTCAGTATAGACACCATATTCACAATATGTATACAGATACGAATGTATACAACGAACACACTCGTTGCGGGACTGTCGCGAGAAATTATTTCGTCGAGCGCGATCGGAATTCGTAATTTCGTGTCGGAAAACCTGGGCCAACAACTATTCCAATGAGAAATGAACGCCTCCATTAATATTATCAAATAACTGCAAATACTCTTTTAAAAATTAAAAGTTGTCTATTAAAACCCTCGAAAATCGGTAAATTGAAATAAACAATTATCCTCTACTGGTATGCAAATGAGAAAGTTTGTATTTTTGTTTTAACTGAATAACTGATGTCGATTAAATTTGACATCCATACATTATCTGGATTTAATGACAAAATATTTTATAATTATTTTTTTTCTCGTTGAAAATAATGGTATTTCCATAAAAGTTGAGTACGCTTAAAGAAAATATTTATAATAAAAAAATAGTTTACTTCATTTATAAAATAAAATACTTCTGAAAATTGTGTTTTCCTATTAATGAAAACTATAAGTTTTCCCATTAGATTTTTCACACAAAATAATTTTTTACACAACAATTGAGTTAACAACAATTTTCCGTTACATTTCTTACAAATCTATACGTATTTCCAATAAAAATAATTCTTAATATCCAAAAAATTTTCTTCCGTGATGTAATTTGTTTTTCTCATAACAAATCGTTTTTCTTAAATTTTACAGGAAAGGTAGACATTAAAAAAAATTTCAGCTAATGAAATTATGATTCGCTCATAGTAATTATAATTTTCGGCATTTATTATATATATTAAATGGGAAAAACTAATAATATTCCAATTTATGTTTCTTAATAGAAAATGTTAAATACAAAAATTGATTTTTGCTATTAAAAAAATCACACTCACCGCGAGGGCGCTAAAAGTTGAAAATAAACTTAAAAAACGATATATCGGAAGTCATTGAAAGTTTCGAGTCTATATACAGGAATTTTTCGTTTCTTTTTTCATATAATTATTACTCATGCGAAATGAACGACGTTAATTGGACCGTCAGTATTTTTATTCAAATATGACTTGACGTTCGAACGACTCCCAATCCTCAATACCGAGAAATCCGGAAGTACGATTATATAATGGATATCGTTAGATTAATCACTAAAAAAAATGAGGCGTGTTTGAACGAACTTCACCTATTGATCTCTCCCATTTGTAATATAATTGGAATTAAAATTTCACTTGAAAATAATTGAGTTAAGGATATTGAGCCCGTACCATCTCGTTTAGAAGTTTAGTGGCTCTTTTTACATACGAAATTTTACTACGATTAACACACATAAAATAGTATATTAAAAATGTTAATATGTATATCAATATAAGATTTATATATCTTTTATTTTTATTTTTCTTGCTTTTTTTCCATAAAATGTCTTGTTAAAAAATGTTGTATCATTTTCCATAAGGCTATGTGGAATTTGTTAAAAATTATTTATCAGTAACGAGCTTTCTATCGTCGTGAAAATTTCACTCAATTGTTTGAAGGTGTTATTTAATAAGACGTACAATTTTCAAAAATTTTTAAATTATTTTCGATATTATAAAGGTACAACGTCTTTAATAATCTTGAGATGCATTTTATTTATCGAAGCAATGTCTGCATATTTTATATATTAATTATTTTTTGAGAATAAGTCGAATATCGCAAATGTTATCTTTGCGTTGACAATGAAGCAAGCGCGCAAAGCGAGATTAATTGAGCCGGCAAATTGAGCAGTAATTACAACCTTGCGTGTCAAGATTGTGTATGGCAAATATGTATACAATCGATTTTCGTTGTCAGGGTCTTCGTGAAAGTGACATAATAATGGAAACGAGAGAAAAAAGAAGTTTGTCTATTCATTCACAGTAACTTTGTGCGAACCTTGGAAACCGTGAGAAGATCCTCGATGGGAATTGAAATATTTTGTTATTATTGTTATAGAAAACAAGTAATCATAACTTCCTTGGCTCGATTTATAATCGTATTGACGTACCGTAAGATTTATAAACGTACTGTTTATCGGCAACAGGAAATAAATTAACTTCTCATCACGTAAAAAAATGTACAATAATGACAATCATATTGATGATCGAACGAGAAAATATTTTAACGCTGTTCAACGAGACACACTTTGCAATTAATTATTCAAACGACAAGAAAATGATACGCGTTTTACAGAATCTTCAACAATGAATCATTCTCAAAGCATTTTTCTTATTTTAGACACTAAAAATGAAAATTTACCGTAAGTTTGAATTATTCTGTTGAAGACATCTAACAGAATGGCATTTGAGTAAAATAATAAATTTGTTGATATTAAAAATAAATAGTTTTAGAAATCAAACAAAAGTAGTACATATAAACAAAACGATTTGTTTTGTTTATTGATTTTTCCTGCGTAAAAAAATTTTTTTTAATTAAATCCATGAAGAGAATGCTGAAATTGACTATATGTTATATTTCGTTCTGTATAGTAATAGTTCTTGAAAACTTGAGTAATGTTCAAAAGAAACATAGCAATTCTTGAATTTTTCCAAAATGTTACTACATAATAAGGTGATTTTTCGTATACAATTCTCTTCGTATTTAATTGTCGATACAGTGATTAGCGAATAGAATTCATTATAAGCTCACAAAATGCCAATATATAATTATATGGATAAGCCAAAGAGCAATATTCTAAAACATTGTGTAAAAAAATTGTTTCTGATTTAAAGGAAAATACGAGAAAATTCCAAGCTGAAAATAACAATAAATATAATTTTTTTTTTCTAGAAAAGACCAATTTCATTCGATAATTGATAGTTCAATAAATCGTAGCCCGAGGCATCCTGAAAAATATGTACATATAATTGGATGATGAAAAAGAATTTGAGCATTTGAATTTGTTTTTCAGGCAGGAGACAAAAATAATTCTCACTTTTTTGCAATAATTTTTTTTTCTTTTACGGTTTCATGGTTATTTTTTTTTTTTCGTCGAAATTCTAAATAATGGGAGCAAAAGCAAACACGTCGAGTTTTGTTCGATGCTCACGCGTATTTACACGAACACTCAGAGCCTTTCACTCCGCGGTGTTCTCTCACGATATTGCAACAGCGAGCGAACTCGCTGATTTCGCTCGCGCGAGCGCTCGACCACCGAGAGCTCGTAATCCGTTTTCTAATAATAATGGTGGCACGCCAACACCATAATATCTCTCTGCATTCATGAGAATCCATGGGTTTTTCCACATAGAACGAACGCGGTTCCAGCCTCATTAATTTTTAATTATTTTGTTTACTAAAAATAAAAGTTATCGTCATTGAAGAATAATTCATGTTTTGGCAATTATCGTTAATTCTCTCTATAATTTACATACAATACACGAAGAGAATTTTATACGGTACCCTGACTTGTTTTGTCGTATACTATGGAAACAGTTTGGAAAAATTTAAGAATTTTCCATACATTTTATTTACAATGAGAAAAAACGATAAGTTGAATCAAATAAATTTGTTTAGTTCATGCAAATTTGGTTCATTTCGTTGTAGCATCTCAAGGAAATTGTTTATATATTACGAATTACGGTTTGTGCAAGATCTACAAATTTATTTGAATAGCTTTAATAGATGGATATATTTTTATGCTATAGTGGAATAAATTTTTAAATAATTACGATTTGACAATCGTCAATTTTAAATGCAAGAGTACATATGTAACAAATTATTACAGTTTCCTAAATTTATAATAGTAAGCAAGCATTACAAGCAAAAAACCTTCTGTCATTCAACAGTGTCTCATTCTGATTAAAAAAAATACTATTAAAAAAATGTTGAATGCACTTAAATGATTTTTGTAAAGTTTTCACTATTCTATAAAAAATGCAAAAGCTAATATTTCCAAAAAAACAGTAATAAAATGATTACAGAATTCATAGATTTTTCCATGCAGAACGAACATGACTCGCCTTAAATTTTTAACAATTATCATTATTTTGTTATTCGAGAATTTTACCAGCTTTAAAAAATAAATCTTATGTATGTTCACGACTATCGTAAATATTTTATTATCACTTTGAAAATGTAGAGATATTAGTAAAAAAAAAAACTTCGTCCTACATTGATGGTAGCACAAAAACACCATAATATCTTTGCACTGATGGGAGAATCTACAAGTTTTTCCATATAAAACGAACACGATTTTAGCCTCGCATCTTTAATTATCTATATGTTATTCTGCCATTAAAAAATTATAAGCATGAAAAATAAAATAATCGTATGTTTACGAGTGTCGTAAAACGTTTTATTGTTCTTTCAAAAATGGAGAAGCATATTCGTGAAAAAATAGCCTGTCCTAGATTTCGAGATAAAAATCGTTTTAATTTGGGTTTGAAAAAAAAAACAAAACTAACAAAAGAGCGCAGGGCGATTGATGCATGACACGTGAAAGATAATCGGAGTGTACAAAGAATTTGTATTCGATTAACCGAATTAGAGTCCTTTGTAATCTGATTATTGGTGAAACAAATCGTCGACCTTTCGTTTTTGCTGCTGGGTTGTTCTCGCTTCAAAGGCGCGACATTGAACTGTGTACACGCGTGATTTCATGAACGATTATATTATACGGTTAACAAAAGAAAGAGAGGGGAGTGGCAGTGTGTTTTTTAATGATAAAGAAAAGGCACGTCGACCTCGATCGTTGATAGATCGTTTTTTTTCTTTCTCCGTTTCAATTTTTTCTCTCCACCTCTTTTTTTTTTACTGCGCTCCGGACGGTATTTAAAATGAATGAACGACATCGTTGTTGTCCTTTCATGCGGATATATGTATGTGCGTGTACTCAGACCTGTTAATACGTCGCGCAATTTAAAAGTACGTCTAGCGCTGATGGAATGAGACTGTCAGGAACTGTCTTTGCCTTTCTTTTTCTACGTTGAATTTCCTGCTGCACCACGTTGCATGTTCGCGACGATAAATGCCAGTAGCAATTGCACATGTTCTTAGAAAAATGTATATATATATAGCAAATATATATATATATATAGCAAATATATATATAGCATATATGCACAGAGAGAAAAAGCGAAAAAAATTATGGTAGAACATTTAGATTTTAACTGACCAGTGTCCTCGGGCTCCTTTCTTTCACAATACGATCTACAATCACGTGCAAAATACATTTCCAAAACAAATTTTTTTTGTATACGTTATACAATACATAAACAATACATTCAACTGTTTGCGTTCAGTAAATTGATCGAAAATTTCGGAGTAGAATGAATAATTATATCGATTGAATTTTTTCGATTTTAAACACAAGTCTCATGTGTATATTTTACAATACAAAAATATTTCTAATTAAATCTGCGTGTTCTAATATATATCTTTGAAAAAATATGTTTTATTTCTCGTGAAATATTCGACCGTTTGAATTCATTAAATTGATCGATAATTTCGGTATGCATCGAAGTATATTCCAAATAATAAGAAATAAAAATGTCATTGGAATTGCGTCGAGACCGGTTATTAAATTCTAATGTTGAGCTTATTTATACACAGTTTGTAAACACACGTAAAAAAAATTACAAAAAAAGTTCTGTACGTTACAATGTGCTTGGAAATGTTTTTTTTTCTTTATCGTCAAAAATTCAACCATTCAATTGATAGAAAACTTTAGAATGAATCGAAGAATTCTAAATAATAAAAAATGAAATCGACGATCGAAGGGACTCCATCCTGACAATTGAATTGATTAGACATCAACTTATAATCACACGCGAAAAAAAAATTAAAAAATGTTCTGTACGTTACAAAATGTCCTTGGAAAATTTTTCTCTCTCGTCAAAAATTCGACCGTTGAAATTCATTAGATTAGTCGTAAATTTCGAAGCAAAGGAGGATTGTAAATTATGCGAAAAAAAACGTTGATAGAAGTTCCTCGGTTCTGATGTCGATTGAATTTATTTGATTTTATACGAGCGTGTGGATGTTAGAAAATGTGAAATCGTCGAGTCTCGATTCTCCCTTTCATACGCCATAATTGCCGCACACGTACCTATCGAGAGATACGTGAGCGCAAACGTGTACGGAAAACATCACAGAAGCACGGAGAAGAGCATGATCGCGCCGTATTTTGCTGACCGCGTGTTCCACTTGGCGGCGAGGAAAAAGAGAAAAAGGATATCGAAGACCCGCCAGAACTTCTTCGCCGCACTTTCATGTCCAAAACAAAACACATTGAAATGATCTAACTTGACACTCTATAAAAAATGAGTATAAATAAATAGTATATAGAAAAAAAAGTCTATTCAAAAATTTGTCTGTATATGTTAATTAAATGTAAAATTATTAGTTGAAATTTTTGAGACAGAATTTCTTCCAAATTTGTACGGATTTTCTTGAGCATATTATATTATGATGAATTGAAAATTTAAAAAGACTTTACTATAGTAATTTTTCATGATCAATATCTCAATTTCTAGATGATAAAGCTTTTTAAAGTTTGATACATGTTTTAACATGATAAATGAAGATCTGCCAAAATTTTTCAAAAAATTAATCTTCAATGATTTTCTCGCGATCCTACAACAGTTCTATCGTTTTCTATGAGCACCGAAAAGTATGAAAAAATCGATAAAGTCTTAAAATCATGATAATTCGCTAGTTTTGTATAATGATATTAAAACATTAAAAAAATTTAACATTTTTTTTATAAGTGCTGTGAAAATTGGTAAAAATAATATTTATACTTTTTGCACTTGAAAATATTTTATCAGAATTCTAAAAAAAAATCAAAAAATTCACAGTTGACAAATTTTTTAATTTAACTGTTATCAATCTATAACATATTGTCAAAATCTATATCTATTCGAAAATCTATTGTCGAAAATCGCTAGTTTTCGTAATCTCTTGCATAATAGTCCATGTATACATTTATAATTGCGATTTTGAACAAAGGACGAAGCTTTCTCGAATTTTACACACATTTTGAAATATTTTTTATTCTCATGATTATCGTTATTTGGCCATTTTGAAAAAATTAACAGGAAAGAATGACTGATGGCAATAGAATCGGGAAAATTTCTTATAGTCACAGTTCCTAGAAATAAGGACGAGGAGAATACGACGAGCGACAAAAAAAGCGATCGGCAAAATATGTAAATACATTGGCGAGCACTGGAGTGCGAAGGAATCGAGAATTTCTCTACCTGTCTCGGTCATCGGCCGAACGGGATACGAGGCTGTGTGCGCGTGCGTATACAATTTCCGTGCGTACACATTCATGATCAGCCGAGTCAAGATCACGGTCATCTTCCTCAGGCACCGATGACCGCTCGAATACCCGAAATATTCGATCTGGACGCCTCGGGCATTTGTTTTTATTTTTCTTTTTTCCTTTTCGATGCTTGGCAAGACTCCAACGAAAAATCAAGGAATTCTCGTGGCATCGCCGATTCAATAAAGTCTGCATAGTCATGATTTCCATAAAGTAAATACGATTTTTTTTTTCATAAATAAATTTACTCGTGAATAATGAAATTTTTATTCATTTCGTGCACATAGAACATTTTATACGAAAAATTACTGTCTTGTATCGTAATATTTTTAAGATTATTCGTTTAAAAAAACATACAGCAATTGCTCTGATAATTTTATGTTTCAAATGACTACGTTCAAAATATGGAAGTTCTTATATAAAAAATTTCATACACTGTTATCACAAAACGAAAATTTTTACTAATTTTTCTTATATTGTATATTTTTTCGTAAATGAAGTTTGAATGTGAAACGATCAGAAATTTTTTTCGTTGCAATTAAGAACGCACCTGTCACACGAGACATTCTCGAAACATCGAAGAAAGCACTTTCCCTGCTTGTAAACACATACGTGAACGGCATTCGCTCGAGATCGTTAAATTTTCATAAAAGTCGTTTAGAAAAATTACTCTCCGTTTCGCGATATAATATGGTCATATAAAAAAAAAACAATTTCTCAAAAACACGTACGTTAAATCCTGCTCTTGTGAATAAAGGTTCATCCTTTCGACCAAGGAAGAAGCGACAATAACGTGAAATGTTTTTTTTCCCTCCCATCTGCGATCACGAAATTTTCTACCCACGACGCATTCGGCCCAAGGTCGCCGATAAAGTCAAGATACTCGTGTATTAAGATTCGTAGGGTGGACGAGGTCGCCAAAAGCCGGTTTGCAAATCCACGCTGCAAACCATCGTTTGCTGCGGAATTCCGAATGATGCGCTCTTCTATCATCGATTTAAATATCCATAAGGTGTCCCCACTAGAATACACAATCTCATGACTCAAAAAAAATCAATTTCGAAAACTAAAAAACATGAAGTGATTCTATAAGAATTTGTTTTCTTGAAATTTTGTTGAAAATTGACAATAAATAAACTTTCATCGATATGAAATGCACTAACACGCATGAAAATAAAAATGTTATTGTTTTTGTTCATATCTCGAAAAATGACATGCCCAAAATATATTTTTGACGTAACATTTTTCCAGTTATAAAGTGTTTCTTTCAAAAGCTGCATTCTTTCCAGACACCTTGTACATTGCACGTAAAATCTCTGAAAACGATCCATTGATCCTTGGTGCAAAGACAGAATTTAAATCTCCTTGTTATTCAGGTACTTGTATGTACGAACTTTTTATTTATATACGATGATAAATTGTCACTCGACAGATAAACACGGAGTTTTCAAACAAATATTTTTTTACCAAAATTAATTTATTACCTGCCCGTAGAATATTTTTGCATGAATTTAAAAATATTTATGGAAGTGTAAAAATTACAAAGTCAATAGCAAGTTTAAAAAATAAACTAAAATTTTTTCAGAAAAATGAGCACAGGGAGAAATTCTTAGTTTTCAACATCAATTATAGTAAATCATGTTCTTTTTTAAATTTCAACGGAGAGACAGTAGATAACAATTAATCATTAAATAATTCTACTTTTAAATTAATTAAGCATTTAATAATGAATAAGTATATGCACGATGACGATCCCGTTTTTGTCATTATACCTGTCATTCAATTACCATTTTGTTTTTTCATTGAATAGAAGAACAAATAATTTTTATAATTTTTTGGATAGACATTATCCTTGCGGTTTTATTTCTTAAGGTTTAAATCGTCTTCATCTTATTATTTATTATGACTAATGACTTATTTTTAGAAAATATACCGTGGCACACATATTTTGCTATTATTGCGATTTTATGGATAATAGATTCGGCGTTGCACTTTTACGGTAATATACGAACAATTACACGGTGCCCATGTTTCATGGCAGATTTATGACTGATAAATATAGAAATGCATCATCCCCGGCTCCATCTGCATTTCGTAACGCAACACGAGAGTTTCGCAATTCTCGATTTTCCCAGCATCCACTCGGCGGATGATAATAATAAGTTAATAGTTAGCTCGACGCGAATTGGATAATCATCTTTCTCGCTCTACCCCTATCTGCGTTCGCTCAAAAGATGATGAACTTTTCGCGGTCTTCGTGGTAAATACGAAATGATTTCCGGTTTTTTTCTAATGCAGATAATTTCTTCGCCAAATAAGAATCGGTTAAGGATGAATCGGAGATAATTCAAAGATATTAAGAAATGGCTGCATTATCGATATGTTATTGCTGAATACGCAAAAAAATATTTCGTGTCAAATTTGAAAACTTAGAACACTCGAATTAATGTTTAAGACCAAAGTGAATTTATCGTGATAAATTGATGAAAATTATATACTTCATTTTTTGTGATAAACTTATCAAATTTTTTGCTTTTACTGAATAATATTGTTTAAAAGTTTAAGTGTACTTTATATACTTCATAAATTAGCATATTGTTCAAATAGTTAAAAATGTAACAATAATTTAAAAATGTTTTCAAGTTTGTAACTTATTATCAAAACCAGTATATGCGAGACATATATGAAATAAACTTGACAGTATGGTGTTACCATTTTTTGATTAAAATAATCAGCCACTGCCACTTAGCCACTTATTATTATTTTAAAAATCACACCAATTCATCTTTAATTGTGGTGCTTACATATATAAATGATTATGCGATGTCATAGTCCCAACGGTTTTGCCATTAGAACAATCACATTTCATCCAACAAAAAAAAAATCAATGACTGTATTTAATTAATTTTTAGATGAGTTTATTGCTGACGATACTTATATCATTATTATTATAGAAAATACTTCTATAAAAAATATTGGGTACACAAATAAGTTTTAAGGTTTTTTTTGTAATTTTCGAAGGCCTATAATATTTACCTATGTGGTAAAAATATAAAATCTAAATTTAATCAATTAATCATGAAAAACTTGCTTCTTCGTCAAAAATTTTTCTCAAGCGTACTTATTACTTCCATTAATACAGTATAAGTCAATTTTTAAAATAAATAATTTTTTGTATGATTCGAAAAGTATTTTCAAAAATTTATTAAAAATCAGATTACAGATCGATTACTGAGAATTCGTTCGTTCTTGTTGGACTAGTTTCACGCGGGGAACCGTAAAATTTGCAACACAAAGCAAATAATTAGATATCTTCAAGATACCGGTTATTATCGTTGGTAGCGGGACATCTAATTGGAAAAGCTGTGCACGCGAGAGCACACATTAACGTGACTTCTGACGGGGGCAACCCTAACAGAGCACCGACGGTTTGTTCACGCGCTATCTGAAACCGCACACCCACCGACCGTAAAATTGCATAATGTGTGGAAGAGAAAGAATTCAAATTTTACGCGCACCTATTTTTCACCAAATAAATTCCTTAATACGTTTCACGGAACGCAAACAATTTCTCGTGATTTTTAAGCTAACAATACAATAATTTGTACTTCGAAAAAAAGTCACCATCTCGTATATTATTTACGTATATTTATTTAATTCGCTGTTTAAGCTGTTATTTGTACAAAAAGTAATTTTTTTTTTCAAGATTACGAACGAAGATAAAATGTCAAGCAGTAAAGATTAATGATAAAACAATAGTTTCCATTCATCATTAGATAATTTGAAAATTGTATTGACTAGAACACTTTTTACCTGTATCGAATCATAATATTTTTACGAGTATTTATATTGTTTCACTATTACATAAAATATACGATGGATTGTCTGCCGGTAAATGTTTCTTCACAATTTTTTCGACTAGCTCATTCTATGTATAGAGTTCAGTAAATCTGTTTTCATTTTCCCAGCATGATCTGACTCGTCGGTAAACGCTCATCCTGAAACGAATTTATTTCTTTTTCTACAAGAATCTCCGACGTCTAAAGCGCCACGAATCGTTAAATTTTTTTATTTGGACACTTCCGGTCTTTCTTTTAAAAAATGAAAATATATAATAATATAAGCAACACACTATCTCCTATTATAACTTTTTCCTCCAAAAATATAGTTTTCATCCAAATTTGCATTTTTAGCGAATATGCTTAAAGATATCTTGAGAATAAACTGGCGATTCTGTCTTTGATCAAGGCAACGCGTTTGTCCTGACGAATGAATGAAATTTAAACTTCATACTTTTGCCATTAAATTGTCAATTTTTGTTCGTATTGTAGCTGTAATATCAAATGACATCTGTTGAACTGTGTTCTTAAAAAATATGCCGAATTTGAAATCGTTTTACTGAATGATTCAAGAATCATTCAATTTTAAAGCTGCTAAGATTTTTCCTTGCTTTCAATGAAAAAATCAAAAATTTTCGCCGAAAATGTATTAATAAAAATGAAATATTTTTGAATATACATTTTTTTAAAATACATTCTGTGACAGTATATTTTTTTATACACCGAGATATGCAGTAATTACAATACTTTTGAAAAATTTTAGTTGGAAGAATAAATATTTGTCCACCCTCGTGTAATTTTAATCAGCGACAATTAATAATAATGACTCTCCACTTATCGTTAGCCGTACATAATATGTGTATCGATTTCCGACGGGAATCACTTCCGCGAGAGTTATACCACCGTATATAAATCCTTCACAAGGGGGAATACGCGAGTGAACGAAAATGAGAAGAAAATAAAAAGAAGGATAAAAAATGTGGTAGTACAAGCCTGCGGGGGCTTTCCAGGTCTCCCGAAGAATTCACTTTCTTGCGGTCGGACTGAAATGATAAAAAGCGTGCGCTTATACTATATTTATATTTAATACGTGTATTAATTGACTTGTACGAAGTATCGAGGCCAGCGAGCCTCGAGATCGGGATAATACAAAACGTTGTGCCGTCGGCCGAGGCTCTACCGTAACGGGTTTTCAACTCGGATGTACGCACAACACTGACTTTAGATGTACTCACGCAGTGAAAGCGATCGTCCGACTCTTCCACGAAAGAAATGAGCTTCTTCCGACCAAGCGGTCCAAAGAGAGTTAAAATAAAAACAATAATTCACCTCGGAAACGCATTAAAAAGAATTCAATAATAATAGCAGTTATAGCGGTAATTGTGTACTAGCTACATCGAATAATTTCGAAATGTGTGTGTATACCTATGTAAATTAATGAAAAATTTAGTTTCGTAAGAGGCAACGATTGAAAAAATAAAATTTATTTTTTTCTCTGTTCATATGGGCGTATATATTTCTCATTTAATTCACTTTCGATGAACAAAACTGGTGTGCGATATTTATTTCGAATCAACGCATCAATTGTACTCATTTTGTTATTTTGATCATAAAAAAACGTGAAAATTTATTATTTTAATTATTCAAAATTTATGTGTGACTTATTTTTAGGATTAACTGTTAAATGGTTGAAATATTAGCATTAGAAGTTCGGTACTGTAATAAGTATTATAATATTCATTATTAAATAATCATGAGATGAATGTTATTACAATATATTTAATTGAATTATTTTTATTTTTATTTTTATTTATTTGTCCTGAATATGAAGATCAAAAGAATAGATCCTTGTTAAATTTACATATGTATTTCATATAGCATTTAATGTGTATGTATATAGTATTGTGATAGTCAATTACAACATTTTTTCATTTTTAAGTATTTAAACAAGTCCAATTGTCATCATTGTATAAAAATGGTTAATTAATGTAACAACAAAGTATTGATAAGTTTTATGGCAAAAATATTCCTTAAAAAACTCATCACTCTTGTCAGAGACTATCTTTCCAATTGTTCCTTAAATATTTCAAAAATTGAATAATTATATAAAATATTTCAATAACCGAATATTTAACCGATTTGTTCTTACTGTAAAACATGATTTTTTTTAAATGCATATTTTTTCAAGAAACGATTTTTACAAAATACTTGAAATTGTAAATTTTATTTATGCTGTCATTTACGTTTGATGTCCAAAGATCGAAATTCGACAGTTCTGATGTTACGGAGATATTGAGATATTTATGGATATACGTACAGAGTATCGTAATATCGCGACGACTAAAGTGTAACGTTCGTTAAACTCGGAAAATAATAAATCATTGCTCGGCATGCAAGTCCGCGTGCTCCAGAGTCCTTGATTCTTAGCCGAGGGTAAACGAGACTCCGGAGAGTGTATACGGTTCACCGTCTAGGTAGCAAAACGAGTCGCAGCACGTGACAATCGCCTCGAAAGTATCTTTTCAGTCCTTCTTGCCTATTTTTCCACATCGAATGATTTTTCGCGTCGGCGAATATACTCTCGCGTGTATTATTGCTCCGAGTTCACGCGACGGAATGCCGACGAGAATTTGCCAGCGTGAAAATAAGTCTCGATAATGAAACACGAGACGCACACGCGACACAATTCGCGTGCGAGAGATTAATATAATTTATATCATAAAACTTGTGCACTCGGTAAAACTTGAGTCGAGACCCATTTCGCACACGTATTTCATATACAGAATATTGAATTACGGTAATTAAATCGATTATTGTATTAATGCGACTGTGCGCGCGTTCACGGTGGTTCACTGCGGAAGACAAGATTGACGCAATTTTTTCTTAACTCTTCGAGCAACGATAAAATAATTTCGTCGATGTTTGCAACATTTACGACCAACGAGAAAATATTGTTCTCTCTTTTCCCAAGAGAAAACAAAGAAAAATGTTTATAAATAAATAAATAGTCGTATTGTTGTGAACTATAGTCAAAAGTCATGAACAACCAATTGACACCAGTTGCGAAAGGATACAAATCATTTTTTAAAAAATATTAAACAAAATTGTAAGTAGTTTTAAAAAATAATAGCAATAACAGAAAAAAAGTATCAATGATTTAAGTATGCCTGTATCAATCTCAAAATGTCAAAACATCCGGCAGTAGAAAAAGTACATGTTGATGACTTCCGGTTAAAAAAGAAGTTGTGATTTATTTTAGAAAATCGAAAAAAGGAAATTTATGGTTTCATCAAATAAAATATAAAAGGAAACTTGAACATACATAAAATATGAGTCTAAATTGTAGGTGATTGTAAGCCATACTTTCAATGTGGTAAAACATCAAAAGGTAATCGTTAGATATTTGAGTAAATTTTTCATAATATAGTACGACGTCTCTACTTTTTTTATCGACAAAATTCCTAGAAGACTACTTTATTTTAGATCAAGTTTTTTTGTAAAATTTTTAAGGTCCAAGACAATTAAGAATTTTCGTACCATTTTAATATTTGCATCACGAATACGAGCAATCTGGATAAAGAAATGATAGAAATAATGATAAAAATCAAAATCAACAAGAGATCAAACTATACAATATATTAGTTTAATATCATAAAAATGAGAAGTAACAAAAATAACTTATGAAAAATTCCAATTTCTATAAGATTAATTATTTTCTCTTTCATCTAGTTTATTAATTTTTTTAAAGAAAATCGTAAGAATAGAATTAAAGTCGTCACGAAAAAATTGATAGTTTAATGCCTCAATACAGAGATTATGCGATGTTAAAGAAGCAATCCTCTATTCAAAATATCTCAAATGTGGAACAGTCGACATTTTAATAAATTTGCCACAATGTTAATTCTTATATTTTGAGTATATACAGACATTTTTATGTAATTTCTAAGAAACGTGTATTTTTTAAGTGTTAACGAGACAACTGTACGTCAACTCTTCCAGCAACGAAAAAAAAGTTTTGTCAAAGTTTACACAACATCGATGCCCAATGAGAGAAGATAATTTTCTCTTTTTTTCTCGAGAAAAAACAACAGTTTGAAAATAAATATTAATTGTCTTTATTTCTAATCTCAAGTGAAAAAATGCGTGAAATGGAGGAAGGTTTTCTCGTCTTGCTTCTATACGCTTATTCCCATATATACGCGTATATATGTAACGAGGATACGTGCGCAGTTCACTTTCACTCGGAATTCGTTATTCCACCTAGAGAGACGTAACATTGAGGAATAACGCCGAGAAGCACAAAACCGACTCACACACGCGGAAGCGTCGAGCGAGCCATCGGGCAAGATTCGCTTTTTTTCAAACATTTTTTCTTCTCGCTCCCAGCTGAGAATTCTCGAGAAGTGAATTCGTTGCCGCGCTTTTCATAAAAACCAGCTATCGAGGATTATTCGCAAGACGCGATCTGAATCGTCATTAAAGAAAGATTTAGATCTTTTTTTTGCTTCAAGGTTGATTTATACAGTTGAGGAATCCCGATGAACTTTTAATTCCGAAAAATCTCGGTTGGTCATTGAAGAGTAATTTGTTTTACTTTCAGACCGAGACACACTTCCGGAGAAGAATTTCTTCGACCGATTTGCTTACTCTGTCGTGTCGCTTTTTTCATCTCGCTCGATAAACCGTTAAGACGCGACAATTTTCTGTGAAACGTGTTATTTAAAAGCGCGCAAAGAATTTGCCAGATTTGCTATGTTCGATCCAGCAACGCGTCGTTGCTTTATTTAGAGCAAATTATATACACTGAAAACAAAATTTGGTTGATTCAACAAAATATTTGTTTCAATACGTTCAATGATATTATTTTGCAAATTGAACTAAATTTTTGGTTGATTTAACTTAACTGAAGTTTAATTATTTCAAATAAATAAGTGTTGTTTCGACGAAATATTTTTCAACTAAATCTGTTCTCAGTGTACTTTATGTCGCGAAAATTATAAAAAAGTGGAAACACTTCGAGGCGGTCGAAATTATTTATCCGAGCAATAATATGTGTAGATATATAGGTGCGCACAGGGCTTGTGTATTGTGCGCGAAGAAAGTCGTCTCGGTCGCAGCCGATCGAGTGCACACTCACATTCCAGGCACGTGCCGAGTTTACTGTAGTTCACCGAGGGCTGGGAGACGCTTATCCCGTTCCTCAATACCCATTCCTTACTTATTTTCACATCCTCCACGTCTTCGTTTTTCATATTTAAAAATAAGTACGCCCGCCATTTTAAAAACGTGAAAAAAAATTAATTTTTCTTTCTACAGAATTCAATATAAAAAAAAATTAAATTTAATATTAAAAATAGAATTAAATTCAATGTAAATGATTGAACTTTATTCAAATTTAATTTAATTATCATATTTATTAAACTCAATTTAATTTAAATGAAATGAAAATTAGAAAAATATACTGGAAATAAATAAATTTATTATAAATTAAATTAAATAATAAGATTTAAATTAATGAGAAAAGTGTTGGAAATATGACACGCGCAATGTAAATTTTTTTTTATCGCAGCACAGAGATAAAAAAGAGCACGGATTTACAACGATTGCGTTGGAGGGAATTCATCAATTCTCCCCAAGATGCAATATAATCAGCCTTTCTATATCTCTTTCCCCGGATATACTTTATTTTCACTGAAGATCATAAAGCGCTGTTACAGCTTTGCGCTC
Source organism: Cremastinae sp. A BG-2022a (assembly GCA_030522545.1). NCBI lineage: Eukaryota > Metazoa > Arthropoda > Insecta > Hymenoptera > Ichneumonidae > Cremastinae sp. A BG-2022a. Next base: position 27,713 of record JAPYYW010001644.1, read on the forward strand.
TTTGCGATTCGACATAACGGTTGCACAATGAGAATAAATACGAGCGCGGTATTTTCGCACGATTCGATTTTTTTTCGAGCACGACACTATACACATGCACCGAACACCCCTGCCATCGTCGCGCCCTTACCCGAAAAAAAACACACGATGCAAAAAATCGAGAGAAAACAAAAATAAAATGTTTAGCCCGGCTAATTGCGGATTTTTTTGTTACTGTGCGTTGAAAAAAAAATGAAAAATATTTTTTGGAAGAGCGAAAAGAAAGAAATGTATGTAGACACTATAAATACACACCGATCATCCTTGCCATCGTCGCGCCCTTACCCGAAAAAAAACACACGATGCGAAAAATCGAGAGAAAACAAAAAATAAAATGTTTAGCCCGGCTAATTGCGGATGTTTTTTTGTTATAGTGCGTTGAAAAAAAAAATGAAAAATATTTTTTGGAAGAGCGAAAAGAAAGAAATGTATGTAGACACTATAAATACACACCGATCACCCTTGCCATCGTCGCGCCCTTACCCGAAAAAAAACACACGATGCGAAAAATCGAGAGAAAATAAAAATAAAATGTTTATCCCGGCTAATTGCGGATGTTTTTTGTTACTGTGCGTTGAAAAAAAAAATGAAAAATATTTTTTGGAAGAGCGAAAAGAAAGATGTAGACACTATATACATAAACACCAATCAGCCCTGCCATCATCGCGCTCTTACTCGAAAAAAACACACGATGCGAAAAATCGAGAGAAAATAAAAATAAAATGTTTAGCCCGGCTAATTGCGGATGTGTTTTGTTATTGTGGGTTGAAAAAAAAAAGAAAAAAATTTTTTGGAAGAGCGAAAAGAAAGAAATGCATGTAGACACTATAAATACACACCGATCACCCTTGCCATCGTGGCGCCCTTACCCGAAAAAAACACACGATGCGAAAAATCGAGAGAAAACAAAAATAAAATGTTTAGCCCGGCTAATTGCGGATGTTTTTTGTTATTGTGGGTTGAAAAAAAATGAAAAATATTTTTTGGAAGAGCGAAAAGAAAGAAATGTATGCAGACACTATTAATACACACCGATCACCCTTGCCATCGTCGCGCCCTTACCCGAAAAAAATCACACGATGCGAAAAATCGAGAGAAAATAAAAATAAAATGTTTAGCCCGGCTAATTGCGAATGTTTTTTGTTACTGTGCGTTGAAAAAAAAATGGAAAATATTTTTTGGAAGAGCGAAAAGAAAGAAATGTTATCGAGTTATTGTCAAGTAACACTTTCTCTCGAGGACTTTGCGAATCGAGGTTTTTACGTAAGGAAATAAAGTGTGAGCGATACGTACATGACGGAGGGTCAATCACGGTCCTGCGGGGTTGGATCGACTGTCAGGAAAATTTGCAGAGCGATGAAGTCGACGGCTGGTAGATGTGACAGGACGTTCAACATTCCTTCGAGCTTGCCTTGGAGTGACTGGATGGTTAGTCGTTGCTTTTCCCTCTCTCGTCCACATCCGAACACAAACGCCACTCTCGCAGCTTCTTTACATTCTACTCCTGGCTCACGATCATGGCTTTCACTTCGCGCGCACGCGGTACACCGCAAAGGAGAATCCCGTGCGAGTCCCTTTCCCCATCGCTTCATCGAGCTTTTTCGTATACCATTTTCTTCAGAGTCTCCGTTACGAGCCTGTCGCACAACCCTTTTTTCGCTTCAAAGCCACGCGAATTTCGCCCGCGAAAACAATCACGAGCAACAATGGGCTTTCTTTTTTTTTCGCTCATTTTCCACGTGGCCGAAATTGTTTGAGATTCCGAACCAAGCGCGTTTCTTGATGCTGTATACCGCTTTCTTTTTGCCTAAAAGCAAAATACATTAGATTATTCGAAATCACCATTTTGTAACCCTTGAGTCAGAAACTTTGTCGGCATGCTAAAAAAATTTGGACAAAAGTTAGGGTGGGTGGATTATTTCAATAGTTAATAAAGAAAAAGATATTTTTTTATCTTCTAATGTGTGGGTAGAATGTAACGTGCACGAAAAACATAGACAAACGTTAAAGAAAGTTTTGGTTAGACTATAATGGTTTTTAGATTAAATTTCATAAAAATACAACCTTAAGAAGGCGGACAAATGGTCTTATGTGGCCGAGATATGGTACGTTTACCCTACATAGACGCCGTACAATATTATAAATAAATCGAATGTAATTAAATCACAAAATAATTTGTATATAAATATATGAAAAACATACGCCAAATTCTGGAAAAAACACGAAATTGCGCTCATTCGAAAAAAAATTTGAGAACTAAGGACAAATTCTGTCGTTGAAATCTCCGGGAAATGAAAAATCAGATATTTGATTTCTAATCAACCCACAAACGATGCTCAAGTGCTCTTTTACCGTTAAAAAAGTAAATTAGTTGTGCGATCGTCGATACTATGGAACACTGCTTGTTTTTCTTTGAGACCGAGAACGGAAAAGAAAACGAGAACTCTTCGCGACATAAATCGACGATCGGTAAAAATTTAACCGACTTAAAAAATGAAAAAACTTAATTATCTGCAGATATAAAAACAGTACGATTTACGATTACAACGCTTGGATTATGTTTTTTATTATCTACTTTTCACTGAGAAATTGTGAGAAAAGCTCGCGGAACGAAGTTGAAGCGAAGTTAAACAGGGAATAAACAAAATGAGAATACGAGTGATGTATTTAGTTTGAGCTCATAAATAAGACGCGTGAGATCTCCATTGATCTACTACTCCTCGGGAATGATGACGTCACCGTCCAAATCCTTGAAAAGTTTCTCCAGTTCTCCCACGCTTTTGTAATTGGCATTTTTTTCAGGGTCATGTTATAATGTATTAAAACATTGTCGTGCGCATTGCTATATGGTTTGTGCGTTGTTGCAAAATTTTTATTACATATAGAATATTCATTATTTTAATTGCATATATTTGATTTATTTTTTTTTACTAATAAAAACGAAACACAAAAGAGTATAATGACTTTTTTACAGTTCGTCGCTCATCGTAAAACGTTTTTTTATTATAAAAAACATAGTTAAAAAAAACGATTTCGTTTTGAAAATTAAAAAATTTAGAAAATCGTCAAGGTCGTGTGTTATCAAGCATACAATTTTTTTTTCTAGGATGAACCTTTTCATTTAAATGAATCACGTTATGTTTTAATATCATGTTATGTTTTTACTCATTATTTTTTAATCTTTTTTGATAATTTTCATATTTCGAGGGATCTATATTTTTACTTGATAACGAAAAAAAACCATTTAACCCTTCTCGTACACACCTCTGCCATTTTCTGGACACACACACTGATTTTTGAATGTTTGCTATGAGAAGACTATTTGTCCGATTTGAAATTAAAAAAAAACAAAACGCAGCTTAAACTATCTAAAATGCATTAGAATAAAATTTTAAAAAATTAAAGTTGTCAAAAGCGCAGGTTGTCAAACGATAAAAGCACTGGGGTGTACTGGACCCCACGTGTACGAGAAGGGCTAAGTAAACGAATCAAAATTTTTTCGTCTATGGAGAAATACTTATGTTCAATGATGTTAAAGAAAATTTCTTTAAAATTGGAATAAATGTTCTCTAAAAACAAACGACACACTAATTAAAAGTTTGATCCGATGTATAAACTAAATTTTTAATTATTGCTTGACGTTTTTTAAGACAGAATTTCTTCAAATCATGCACAAATCTTCTCTAATATTATGTTAATATGTATAGAACTTTTGAGCAAGATTTATAATGTAGTTATTGAGGTACTTATTTTAAAGAAGCAATTTGAAACATTACAAATTCAAATGTGATTTGGGCATTTCTTCAAATTTTTTTTAAAATTTAATCCAGTGATCTTATGTTTCTTTGAGATGATGTAAAAAAAAAACATTTAAAAGTGACGTTAGCGCAAGAACCTTTTTGAAGCACACGCGCGTTTGCGTATGAGAAAGTTCGCATGTCTTTGACGAGAAGTCGCTCGGATCGAGTTTTCTTGGCATTGACACACTTTTTGGAGCCCCTTATAAACTGGTAGACATAAAAAATGGAATAATCGTGTTCGATGACGAATTTTCAATGACCTGTCAGCACTCGGACAATTCCAAAACGGTCGTTCATCGCAAAGGCATTTTTTCTTTTCGGGATCAAGTTTAAAATTCTCGCCTTGGCTCCCGTTGAGAATCGACACTCAATTTTTATTGCCGATGCTTAGAAACGTCATGCCTGTCAAGAAAAGAAAATCGCCCAAAACTGGTGAAAAAATATCTCACGATTTTTGCCCTCCTGACCCAAAAAAACCGTAAATTTTAAGTGTTGACAAGCTATAAATCAAAATACGAGAGTTTATGTCACGTGCGACTTCGGCGAAGACGAAAATTTTTAAAAACACAGACAATTGGTAAGTATTAGGTTTTTGGGCATCGAAACATGACACGTCATTCATTCAGACAAGAAACGTAACATTTGCTCTTTTCATTATCACTATGACTATAAACAAGACAGCCAAAACTTACGACCAGTCGTATCTTTGGGAACAATCACTAAATCTGGTTTCAGAATCTCACCCGATACTTAAATATATAAAAATAATTAAATAAATTAAATATATATAAATGTTGAAGTTGAATAGAGGCAAAAATAAATGGTTTCAATATTTTTTATACCTGACAAAATTTTACACTGAGATAGGATTAAAAGTGAAACAATATTACCAAGATTATAGTTTATGTGTATGTGTATAGCTATACTGATTTTGGCAAAGATTAGCGCAACCAAGTTTTGTCATGTAGTACTTATTTCCGAGTTGTAAGTTGACGAATAAATTGGCGAAGGTGGGAGAGATACGTTTTTAGCCTTCGAAACATCAACACTTTTTTGTTTATCTCTTTTAAATCTATTTTTGTTTTACACACTTGATATTTTTCTCTTCATCGTGTTTTTCATCGCCGCGAGCTTTCCGCTCGTTTTGTTTTCAGACTTTTCGGCTATTTACGGCGCGATTGTTCACTACTTTATTTTTAATTGGAATGACGAAAGGCGCGCGTTGCATCGAAAACGATTCACTGAAATTAAATTATAGTTCATCTTACTATCTGTCAACTACACTGCTTATTACAAAATTAATTATATATTTCATTTGGATGCTGTCCTATAAATATATATGCTTCATTTTATTATAAAAACTAGTTCATATATAGTGATTTTCAATTTAAACATTATAATTAAACATTGAAAAAAAAGTATTAGTAAAAAAAAGTATCAGTATTATTCTTCCACATATTTTTTATTTTTTAATAAAAAATAATATATTTCCACATCATTCTTCACATGAAACTTTTTCTACAATTAAAAATAAAGATACTAAAAAGTCGTGAGGGGCGATACTGTCCATCATCGCAAACACAATAATTAAAAAAAAGAAACACCCTATGCAGTCAAATCTTTCGTAGTTTTTATAGAAAATGATTTCTCTACAGACAGCACTTGGTTTTGTATGTATACGTTTCCTGGCAATCGAGTTAATACATAGGACACCATACCCAGCATTGTTGAATGTGTGTAACCGATTTTGTTTTTTTTTTTAATTGAATTTATGGTGTCACCAAAGTGATCGACGTGCAATATTATTAGATATACTATTTATTTATAAAATAATAAGTATATAGGAGTCACTTTATAGTAAAATTTAATATGATGATTTTTCTGAGCGTGGATAACAAGGGAGCAATTAATCGCTCTACCTCTTTTGGCTTTACTTCGCTCTCGTTCTAGAAAGATCCACGCGAGTGGGATTCAAACTCGCGAGCTTCATCGATGACGACGAATCTTTCTCTGTCTCGCGCGCATTGCGTTTTTGTGACGCGCGCGTATACGCTTTTCAATGTTTCCGCGGGCGAAGACGCTCGACGATTTCCTCCACGGATCGCCCACTCGTCAGGCCCCCCTGGCACCTTAACGGGCCGCCAAAACCTTCTTTAGACTTTTCGAACGTTCATTATATATTCTTACGCTTCTGTACTCCTTATATATACTTATTTTCCGTAGACGAACTTGTGATCAACTCTTTTATTATGTAATTTTATCAACATCTCATAAAATTATTTCATATTATCACGATAAAATAATTTTTACATAGAAAACATTTAAAAATACTTGTGCTTGTTTCCATTTCGAAACGATCTAAAATGAAAGAAAAATACGGGAATAGATTTTGTTAATCAACATTTTCCTTCAGTGGATTTAGGCATTTTCTAATTGGACTAACCTATGTCAAGAAATGAACTATACTGTAGGAACTTGATGAATTTGGAATTTTTTTTTTGAGGATTCGATGTGCATGAAAAAACTCGATCGAATCAGTGATTGAGATATAAATGAATTTTTCAACATCAAGCTTTTCTTTTCGTCGTGGCATCGAAGCTGCGTTCGGCTCGTTGAATTTAGCCTTGCAATTATTTTGACGTGCGTGTGCTAACGAGATGGGTGGAAGGACTTATATCGTATGCCAAAAGGGACAGGAGACGAGAGAAAAAGAAATAATGAGTGAAGAGATTAAGTGACGCTTGGCATGATCTACGTATTTTTCTCGACGACCAAATTTAATTGGCTCATCTTACGCGTATTCCAACTCTTAATTACCGTACGCACGCTTCGAGCTGATCGGTGTAGAATTTCGTGCCCCGTTCGATAACTTTTTGGCTGTCGACGAGAAAAGCTTGTGCTCGCGTCCGTGGCATTCACCTTCAACTCGTATTTGAACATCCACTTGCCTTACATTGAATCTTTTTTCCACTGCGCTCTCCGCCCACGTTCTACTTTATTCGATGAACAATCACGCTTAGATCATTTTTTATAATTACTAATAGCGAGTCATTCTTCAATTTTGATCCGAATACGAATGCAGAATAATTAACTTGCTATCATCCAATTACGGGAAGTTTTAAAAAATTTTCGAAAGTTACATATATACCGTTAAATATATTGTTAAAAAAAATTAAAACAGCACGCTTTTCTCCTATAATTTATTATTGAAACAGAAGTAAAGTTTTCTTTGAATGAGTTATTTTTAATTTAGATCGAGCTCAACAGGAGTTCGATGACAATTGGGGAGATTGATGGGGATGTGATAAAAATGAGGTGATTGGTTGACTGATATTCGTTAAAGAAAGGCTGATGCACAATAGTCTCGAAAAATGATGACAGAACATTTCTCATTGTCTGTGTTTTATATGCTCAATAATTTTCTTCCTTTTTGTTTTATTATCGATATTATTTCTTATTATTACTTTTTATCTTACTATTTTATTATTGATATTAGTTTTGATATTATTTTCTTTTTCTCTTCATAATTTATTCAGTTTATTTTTTCGATATAGCTTTTTTTCATCATATTCCTGACTAGGATTTTAAATTTATAAAATATCACATTTTTTAATCGTTTCAACTAAACACTTTTTAAAAACGGTAGTGATCCTGAGATTTGAGTAGGAGACTTATAATGTTTATTTTTAAAATTCCCAGAATTTTAAAAAATGGAAAGTTTAATAAAATTTAGTACATAATGTGAAAATGAATAAATATAAATTTTTCTTTCAAATAGTTCTCATAATAAATTGATGATATTACACTTTATATTTAAATTATATATATATTTTCATACTTGACATATATCTAAGGATCATCGTTATCCTCAAATTTCTTCAAGTTGTCTACATTCAAAAAAAAAATTTTAATGAGATGACCAAATATAAAATTGTCATTGTTAGGAAAACAGTAAAATTTAAAATCATCATAACAATTAGAAGTAGCTATAAATGAGTTGAAAGATTTCTTTATGCATGCGCAGACATTTATATTTACGTAGGCAAGCCATGCTCATAGAGATGTTTTAAAAAAAGAATGATCTGTTCAGTTTCAACGAAAAATACACTCGATCGATCCAAATATATCATTTTCCCAGAAATTTGCAGAATGCGAGAATGGTCAAGGATTAAGAAAATTAGTCACGATTTATCTGGCCAAAAAGGAATGCAAAGTGTGCGAGTTTTGTGATCGTTCCAAATTCTTCAATGATTTCTTTTTAAGTTGCGACTTTTCTCAAGTGTAATAGATAAATCGAAAACTTCTATAACAGATTTTTGAAAAATGAATATTTGAGGACTTGTTAACTAATTAAATTATTATTTTTCATAATTTAATCAAAGAAGTATTCATTGTAAAAATGTAACCTTAATTAAATAATTAATTAAATTCAATTAAATATAGAAACAAAAAAATAATCCAATAAAAAAAATCATGAATTAAGTATAATATCCGACAAGTAAAATTTACTGTTTACATCGTATTTTAGTTGATAACATTGTTTTCACTTCATTTTACGAATATACGATTTTATAATATAATAATTTGCAAATAAAAGAAAAAATGGAACAAGGACTAAATAACCTAAAAATGGAAACATTGAGGAAAGAAGAATTAAGAATTACCAAGTCTGAATATAATGCAATG
>JAPYYW010001645.1:0-36932 GCA_030522545.1 Cremastinae sp. A BG-2022a
AAAGGAGCTTTTTGTCGCTGGATATCGGGCGAGGAGCCTGGCGAAAAGGGCGCTTAATGCATCGCGCCCGGGCTTATACCCGCCCTCGCTAATAATTCGATCGATTCCATTCGAAATGTACAGCAGAATTTGGTAAATACGCGCGCCCGAATTCGGGATCGAACGGGAAACATCGCGAGGGACGGGTAAGAGTCCCGGCGCGGGCGTGCGAGCGAGACGAACACGGGATTTCAACGGTTCACGCCGATAATAAGATTCCAACTAACCCGCGGACCCGCTCTACATCCGACCCGCCGGGGATTATTTAATTATCAAGCAGTTACGATGCGTCGCATTTCCTGCAAATTTCCAATCCAATCAGCCGTGTCATAACGACCGGCGAAAAAACTTGTTTCCAGCGCTAATTAAAAGTAATCGCAATTTCGCTACGGACTATCGCGATATCGTCTTTCAGCCGAAATATCGTTAATGCGCTTTCATACCGTTAAGACTCTTCTCATTTAATCTTTTTGATTACTTACTGAGCACAATTTGCATAATTTCCAAGTTTTTTTTACGATCTCGTATCTTTTTTTATCTTTTACTTTTTAATTTAATTTTCAAAGGGTCTTATTTTTGCGTCGCACCGTCTATAATTATTATCAAACAACAATAATTTGTTATTAAACTATTTATATATTGTAGTATTAATTATGATTTTTGTACTTATATGATTTTAAGTCATATTAATAAAATTCATTCATTGATTCATTAAAATATATACCAAACTAATCCTATATAATTAATTTTATAGAATATATTCTCACATTTTCTTTCTAATATTGAATTGATGACAGTTTGACAAAATTGCTTAAGATCCTACATGACAGCGTGCTATACTTTGTCACGAAAATTTTTGAATATATATGTATTCGTACACGTTTTCGAAAGCTAATACTATATATTACGTGCTCGTGCAAATTTTTTATGAGATTGAAATACAGAGGCTTTGCGATTCGTATAATTTTTTCATTAAGACGAGGAAGGCGTAAACGGGCTGTCCGATTTTAAAAGGAATCCTGGAGCGTGAGAGATTAGGAGTGTTGCTCATGACGTGAAAAGTTCAATATAATATGGATGTTACATCAGAGAAATCTTCGGGATCCCTCCATTTCTCACCCTCGAACGGTCTCTCGTCCGCTTTCATTGGCATCCCCCGGCGGACAATCGGAGAGGACGCCCGTGGAGAAGAGCATCAGCCTGACTAAACAGAAAACTTTCCGACCGATATTTTCTCTGCTCCCCACGTGCGAAATTCAATATAGATGCGGGTCTTCGAGCGGCATATACATATATACTTGTATATTTCTTTATTCCCCGAGTGTCTAATATCCTCTCTTCGATTCGTCTCTAATGGCTGGACCAACATTTTTTCGCCGGTGAGCGATTTCCCACCGGCGAATCGATCGTGTGTTCGATCTGGACGAGGGAGGGAAACGAGAAAATCGAAATTGGCCGGTCACGGACCTGTTTTTCTAAGCGCGCCACGCTCGTCGAAAGAATTTTCTGAATCTCCGTGTGTGTAGCTTTTCCGTTGCGCACGTGTCTCCGCCGTTTTTTATCCTCCCTTGCGCCCCCGTATATATACACAGGCGTCGTTTCGCCACGAGGAATTCGGTGTTTTAGCCGAGAGCTTTCGGATTTAACGAAGCGAGAATGGGATGAAAGGTGCTGACTGCTCAACGTGTGGCTCGTTCGTTCGAACGATGCTCCGACTTCTGAAAGATGAGAAAACGAGGATGAGTTTGTGAAGAATCGCGGGGAGGAGAGACTCGTTGCGTTCGAGTGCACGTCGCGTCGCGACGAGAGGAAAGAAGGAATAAAAAAGAGACGAAAAAAAAGCGAGGCGAGATATTGAAAGCTCGCGCGGAGTCTCTTCGATTCGGAGCAGCAGCGCACATTTTATACCTCTCCACTATAGTTTTTCGGCAAAAGTGAGAGAGGGTCATGGCTATCTTTGATGCGAGGGAAAGCGCGGAATTTTCACCGATTCTTTCACTCCCGCAGACATTCCTTTCTCTATTCCATTTCGAGCCTGCCGCTACCGCTTTTTCCTCTTTTGAAGCCCATTTCTCGCCATCACCTGCAGGGGATTTCGACGTAACGACGCCTTCGCTCCTTTTCTCCCCTTTTCGGGATATTCCCTCGGCTTTTTTTTTATTATTTCGTTTGCGTAGCTCGACGCCTCGGCGAATAAATCAAATTCCTCAAGAGAAAGACGCCCGAACACGTGCCAAATGCAAATTCCTTTGCTTTGACGTTGCAAGCACCATCCATCGATCCACCCGGCAAACATTTGCGAACTCGCGCGTCAGAATTTTTTAATACAGGTTTTACCGTTCGAATAAATGCACTTATTTGTACGTCGCAATGTCGTGCTTTCTCTGCCCGTATATAAATATAAATATCACGCTGTATATGTTCTATTTTTTTTATTCTCTCGAATGAGCAGAGCGAGGCGGAGCATTGTTATTCTCGCTCGCCCGTTATATCTCTCCGAGCCATCAATTACGACTCCATAAAACTTTTGTGTATACCGGCTAACTTTTAATTGACGAGCAGACCAGAATCCGGATTGCGATAGAAATTCGGATTCGTCTCCAGACTTTATTTACTCGTTGGCCATCATCGCGCCGAGAAACAAAACAGTCGTTTTTCCCTCGTGGCCGGGCTCCGTGGAGCGAAACGAGAGCGGAAACGAGAGGGAAAAAAGCGAGAGGGAAGAAGAAAAGAAGGGCGATCGATCTGAATTTATATACTCCTCGGCGTGTACGTAAGCGCAGAAGGATTAACCTCGTTCGAGTCGGAGCGTTGAATTATCGCGAAGCAGCGACGGATGAAAAAAGTCACTCGAGTCGAGAGCTGGGACGAAGGCTGCGTGATAATTCATCGGCGAGACGCGATCGAGCGATCTATTCCCGTTCGCCCCGTCGCCGGGTGATCCCTCTCATTTCCTCCCCGAAATCCCCGAAAATATGTCGAACGAAATGACGCGGTTTGGATGACATCCAAGCCCGCGGATTTGCGCGAGAGTCAAACCGCAGCCTTTGACCGAACGACAGCGGAGGGAGAAAGCCGGGGGAGGAGGGACGCGAGCCTTCAAAAGAGCTCGAGCTCTAGCTCTTTGAGACGATTCGATGATTCTTGCCTGCTGAAACGAGAGTCGACGATAAGCGGAGGCCAGCTCTCGAGAACTCTCTTTAATGCGCGCGCGCGCGCTCCTCTCGAGATTTTTCTCCTGGAAATAGGTCAGGACAATTTCATGTCGAGTGTGTAGAGAGACAAAGGTGAAGAACAGCAGGCCAATGCAAGCAATTAACCACAAAGCAGACGGTAATTTTCAGTTTCCTCTCTTGGATCGTTGCTATCCGGCCCTTCTCTCTTCTTTTTTTAATCCTCCTCGCTTTTATTTATCTGTCTCTTTTTTTTTACTTTCCTTCATTTTTACCGCAAACGATGAAATTTCTGCGAAAGTTGGGATTCTCGTCGATGACCGCGGTTATAGGAAAATCATCGAGAATAACCCGCCGAAGGCGCGTATCAAGGAGAAGCACGATGCGCGTTAATCCAGGCGTGAGAGCTCCGAATCTTTGCTCGGTCTCTGAGCTTCGTGGCCGGGAGGGTATTCCATTAGCTCGCGCCAACGAGCTCCGATGAGACACCCGGCGATGAGCCCTGAGCCCGCCAGGCTCCGGAGATATCCCATAAATACATTTTTGTTTCCCCATTCGGCTCCTCCCCGTTCATCTAATTTTCCAACCACGTCCGAACGAGTTTGCGTTATTCATACGGCGGATAAATGTATGTGACGTTACGGTGAATTCTCGATGGCCGGGTCGAATCCAACGAGAGATACAATGCGACGTGCGTGGCGGGCAGGGGAGGAAAAAAAGCATAAAAATAAATGTATAAATAAAATGGAGGGTGCGTACAGGTGGCGCGGTGATTTTGGCGGGTTTGGAAGCTTAATCGGGGATGTTCGGAAGGTGTCTGGATACGTTTTTGCAATGTATCCGCGGGATTTTGGCCCGAGCGGCTTCACGGATCGGAATGATCCGAGCGCGAATCCGAGCGTGAAACCGACAGGCCATTAAACGGGGCGAAATAGCTGGGGAGACGGCGGGGTTCAATCAGGGATACCGGGGGATGATGCGCTACACACGCGAGCAATACGGGCGCCCTAATACACTTTCATGCGTACACGCGGAATTCTCCATCATTTTTTTGTCATCCCTTCAACCCCCGACTCTCTTTTTCACTCCGATGGAATTTTGCTTATCCTCTCTCGGCCGTGTCCGAGAGAGCAGTTTTCCAATTTTTTTTTACCCAATTTTTTGTCCTCTCACAATTTTTTCACGCTGTCAGCCACCGATACAAATTTCGACGGGCCCGCCACATATTTTTTCATCTCGGTGGGCTCTCGACGTCGCGCGCGATGGCTCCACACACTTGCAAGTTTTCGAAACATTAGCGCGCACGGACGGTAAAATGTTACTAATTGCTTTGGCAAGTTTCGGAGAAGATTCCAGGACGAGGCCGCCGATAGTGCGGCGGGGATGCAATTTCGGCGGCGCACGAGGGCCAGGAAGTCAATGAGCAATATCCAGAAAATCCTCTGAAATTTAAGCCCGGAGCGGCGGGGAGTACACACGGCGGAAGCATCCTGGCGGATCCTTTATAAAGTTTCGTGCACGGGAGCGTGGCGGTCCTTGAGAAACGCGGCGAATACTGGCCGGTAAGTCAAGAAACCGCAGAATGTCCCGAGAGAGGACAAAGTTTCTCGGTCGACCTCGAAAATCGAGGCGTCCAAGACGCCCGGCTCGATCCGCGTATATGTTGTACATATACGCCCGCCGTTGTTCCGCACATATTTACGCGCCCGAGCACGGACAAAGCGGAGGGCGCAGTTACGAGCAACGGAGCGTGCATCAGATGAAAAGTGCGAATGTACGCTCACGTTGATTATCTTTTGTGGAAATTGGTGAAAGCTTCGGAGCGTCCGTAAACGTTGCTCCATCGGAGTAAGGGAGGGAAAAAAAAGAGAAAAAGAAGTTTCGTCGTCGATTGTTTCTTTCACGGAGAGATATCGATAGCAGGTGTGTCGGATGCCGGTACACGGCGATGCTTTTCCGGGCAGGAAAACGAAGAGGGAGAGAAAAAAGCTCGTATTGGGTGCAACCTCGCCCGCAAGCTTCTCCACCATTTGTCACGTTGCTCCGACGAAAAGTTCGATCCATCTTTCTTTTATGTCGGTGTCGGCAGTTGCTGAGAGTCTCAACTCTCTGTCTTCTCCCTCCACGCTTCTCCCCCTGCCATTCCCGATTTCAAAGACGTTCGAAACTCTCGCTATCCCGAGCTTTCCACCGCTTAACTCCTCTCTCTCTCTCTCCTTCTCTTGCCCTCTTCTCGCTTTTCCTATATCACTTCCAAATTCTTATCCGAGTTCTGATTATTTCACCCGACCCTTCTTATCACCGACCTTGTATATACGTAGCTACGACTTCTCTTATCGTCCAATGACCGCCGGATTGACGATTTTTATTTATTCTACCTCGTCAATTTGCGAGAAACATTCTTTACGATTTTATAAATCATTCTTCGCATAGTGACTTTCCGAACTTGTACTTTGTTCAAGAACGAGAAATATAATGCTTTGAAATAAATCACCAATAAAAACCGAACGTAGAGCATTAACAGAACAATATACAGAGGTAAATATACATATAAATATCGTAAACGCGATAATTCGCTAATGGAGAAGAAACCCGAGGAACTAAAAGCTAAAGTGAAAAGAAAAACTCTGTTTTAAAATAAAATTATAACTTGCTCAGGACATTACGAAGATTCGCACACAATAACCTTAAACGAGATTTTAATTATACTCTGAATGTCATAAGAATTTGCTAACGACAGTGAAAGGAATTAAGAATCCCTACAAAAAAAATGTCTAATTGTCTTTAATACACTTTTCCTTATATACAGTTTTTCACTAAAAAAAATGTTAATTTTCACTTATTTGTTAAGAACTGTATATCTTTAATAAAGTCGATGTAAAAGCAAGAAAACTTTCTTCAAGTTTTGTGGTTCTAGCTTTTTGTCACATTATCGACTTATTCGCTTTGACCATGATAAAAATTGGTTGGCGTTTTTGGTAACAAAAAAAATCTTTTGACCTCGAAAAAGTGAGTTCGAAAAGTTTTGACCGTTCTGGCTTTTCTCTCGGTCTTTCGCTTCGGACTGTTCACTTAATCCAAGACGCTCGAAAAAGGATCTCGATTGACCCGGGTATATACGCAACATTTCTTAACCCTACTCGGCTTCTCGACTTTCTCACCGGCTATTTTGGTAATTATCTGCCTCTCTTTCGCTCGCTCTCACTCCGGCGTGTCCACGCTGACGACCAGCAACGTTAATTACGAAACTTTTCACGAGGCTTCGACACTCTCGGCAACTTCTTCCCTCGCTCCGCTCCGAGGGATCTCTCGCCCATGGAATCTCCCCATGATTATCACGCTCTCCGGAACTCCCGGACCTGCTCTTTCTTTCTTTCTTCTATTTCCCAATCCTCTCCTCATCCCCTCCGCCTTTACCTTCATAACACTTCCAGAGTTATAAAATTACTCCGAAGTGAAAAAAAATGCTGATTAAAATTGAAATGTCATTCATTTAGTGAAAAAATGTTAGTGGGTTATTGGCTTTCACTAATTTTTAATTTTGTCACGGAATTTTATAAGAGTTATTTCATTGATATTCAATTCTTTCGTTCAAGTAAACGCTTTAAAATAGTTTTAAAGCACGTGAAAATCAATTCTTACATTTTTCCTATACATTTAAACATATAAAATACATAAGTGCACATAAAGTTTTGTTCTTTATTTATAGAGTATTACTGGTCACGCTTATAATAAAATAGACGAGATTCGGATTGGCTCTGGAAAATTTCGTTTTATTTCCATGGTGATTGCAACTAATTTATAGATGTAAACTAACAGTTTGCACAAAAAGAACTGACAGTTCCTCAAAAAGTCAATTTTAGACTTCAAAAGTAGAAGCTAGCACGCACAAAGCGAGTGTCGCATCGCCTAGTAATTACTGAAAGTATGAAAACGAAATTTCAAAGTGCTATGTCTTTTTATAAATAACGAGCAACATCGTAGCCGCTTTTTCCTTTTTGACAGTTCTGAATCGATATTTAGCTGTTCTTCTAGGTGTATACTTTATATAATTTCGCATAATGCTTAAGGATGTATGTCCAGTCAAATCCGCAGCACATCTATTTGTTTTTTCAAGCTGTTTTTCATAAGCAAACAATAATGGCAATAAATTTTTTTTCCAAATAGTGATTTAAAGAATAAAAGTAGTGTAGATATATGAATAAATTTCTACAGTGTGAAAGAAAATTAAGACCTGATTTGACTATACTCAAGACACAGAAATTTTGTGCAGCCAGTCGATCACAACTGCACAATTTGAAATGGCCTGGACACGAGAAAGTTTAATCAAGAATATTTTCATAGAAACATTGGCAACGATGGTTTTTTATGTAAACAGATTGGGCATAACTTTTATTTTCTTTTTATCTATCATGTATCGAAGAGACCAGTTTATTTTCGCTTTTTCCTGCAATTTGATCAACTTCTGACTATAATATAACACAGAGTTTGATGAATTTTGAATGCTAATTTTTTGCTTTAAATCAACTGTTTTTTTTCGTTTCAACCGATGCGGAATAATTTATATTGCTATAAAATTATGACAACAAAAATAATGGGTACACATCCGTAATGTTTCATCAATGGAGGTTCGAGAAACCTGTAGTTTCATTCTTTATTATATCTTTTTTAAATGCTCGAAAACCATACTTTTTTCTTTTTCCAATCGATTCTGCATATTTCAGTTTATTATCGATTTTAAATTCGCTAAAAGTTTAAATATGTCAAATTTTGGGCATACATCCTTAATACAAGATAGAGATATATCGATTCGGTTATTGCGTAATTTACTTGTGATATTGACATTTATAATTAGGTTTCCGCGATAACGGGAAAACCTAATTATAAAATCGATTTATTTGGGAAAAAAAGGTAATAGCGTGTACCGCTATTCGATATTTCGAAATTTACACTGTTGCAGAATCTATCCGACAAAAATTCCAGAGAAGGATATAAAAATATTCGCTAAATAATATTATTTATTTTTAAATTATTTCCAGATTCTGTAATAGAAAATCCTGGAAAAAAAAGTAGTTTAAACGATATGTGCTGATTGAAATTCGGCATTGGAAAGTCGTCGAGACGTCAGTTGAGTGGGGTCTCGGCAAAGAAAACGGGGGATTGTCAGGAATAATTTCAATCTCTGTCGTGGATTAGGGCGGGGAGGTACGGGGCGTTGGAACAAGCAGATTCGTGTGCTTTCTCGAGTCCCAGCAGAAGCTTTCGCGTCCTCGGCGCTTCATTCGGAGCAAGTGGGCAGCGTAAAACGGAGGCAATCCGAAGATTCTCCGGCGGATGTTACGACGTCTGGGAGTTGCGGGGACGTAACAGCCGACCCAGGAGAGTGCGACGAAGAGAGAGAGAGAGAGAGAGCGAGTCGTCCACGTTGGAGAAAAAGAGAAAGCGAGAGAGAGAGAGAGAGAGAAATTGCTTCTTGGTCCTTTCTCGTTCGCCCGGTACAATTCCGATGCAACTCGGAAGAGACTCGAGTTACGAGAAAGAGATTCGAGGTGGTTTATACGAGCTGCGAGGGTGATAGTACGAGCCAGATAACGTTTTCACTTTGTCCCGGTGGATCGATAGCTCCAAGTGGAGAGCGATCCATGCCGGCGAGGCAAAGAGTGCGCGACGGCCTGTTCGAATCCTCGTTAAACGTGTAGCAGAGAGAGCGAGAATCGGTACAGCGACTGCACGTGAGGCTCGCCACCGAATCCATGTGTGTTCCCGGCAGACGCAGGAAGCCACCTACCATTCCCGGCGGATATCCTCAGCCAGGGTATACACCGTTCCCCGTGGAATCTTTATTAGGTCGATAAGTTTCTCGCGCTCTCCGCCGTTTCC
Source organism: Cremastinae sp. A BG-2022a (assembly GCA_030522545.1). Taxonomy (NCBI): domain Eukaryota; kingdom Metazoa; phylum Arthropoda; class Insecta; order Hymenoptera; family Ichneumonidae; species Cremastinae sp. A BG-2022a. Next base: position 9,093 of record JAPYYW010001645.1, read on the forward strand.
CCTTTGCGGCTAAACCCCGAGGCTCCTCTTTCCCACTCCGTTACACTTTTTCCCAATCTCCCCGCGGCGCGTACTTCGCGCTCTCGTACCTCCGCATCCCCCGGTGTCGTCCCACAGGTAACCTTCAGACTCGAATCACCTCACGAATATCTCCGCAGCTTCGCGTTTTCGCTCGCCCCTTTTATACAACCTCCGAATTTTCATCCCTCTCCCCCCGATTTCCCTTCGAGGGGGAAATACCTAGCTTGCTTCGCGCCTGATTTTTTTTTACCATGACTCATGTATATTATAGTATATGGGGGTGTAGCGAGTATGAATATATGCGAGCGAAAAAATAAAAATCTGAAAAGATATACTTTGAAAATGAGGGAATATTAAAAAAAATATATATAGAGAAATATATGTGCTTCTCATACGATTATTAAGACTACTATAGGCGTATTTTTAAAAAAAGTCTGTAAAAAAGAATTTTATCTAATAATTGTATTATGTCATGGTGGGAATATATTAATCCTGGTACAAAGTATTTTTAATTTTAAAACTTGTCGTTCTTATAATGAAATATATTTGTCACGATTTCTCTTAGTTCCAAGCACGAGCATGAGAACTAAAACTGACGTTACAAGCATGAGCGAGTGTTTTATCGCAGATTATGTTTATGATGGATTCGTTGTGAGCGAGCAAATTATCGAGTGAATTGTACGACGGTGAATGCGGAATTGTACGAGCAAAACAAGTGAGGGTGAATGCGTTTCGAACCTATATATGTATATATCCTTCATATAAAAGAATGGATTGAATAAGCATGAGAGCAAGTTTTAAACGATGAGTTGTATAGAAATAAAGCAGAAAACTTGCAAAGACTCAGCAGCAGAAGCTTGTTTTTAAAGTATCTCATTTCAGAATATGCAAATGAATCATTTTACTTTTATATAAAATAAATGTTCATATATTTAAAAGATAAAAATCATGGGTCGAGCATTTAAGGTGGTCCGATGATGGGCGCGTTCAAACTTTTAGGTTAAGCATGCAATGTAAAGGTAAAATTATTGATCGAAATTTTTTCCAAGATATTTGAAAGATACTTCACTATCTAGAAATCGATATATTTATCGTCAAAAATCACGACTTTTAACACAAGGCAAGATAGCGAAAATTTCTCATTTTTAAGAATTAATATCTCAATTTCTAGCAAGCGAATGATATTAAAATTTGGACACAAGACAAGTAAAACATATTAATCTCAACATACACCAAATTTCATCACAAAATCTTGGATAGCCAGAAATCATCGGACCACCTTAACAAAACCATCAAAGATGAGTAAGACGTGTATTTTATGAAAAAGTGACATAAAATGCTCGCTCCATGACTTTGATCCTAAATATGCAGTTACCAGGAAAGTCCTCGAAGAGATTTCTTTGTTCGAGGAAGATTCTGTCGCATCGCGCGTCTCGTCCAGTCATGGGAAATTCATAGACCTCGTCGCCTCGAGTTTTGTCCCGGGATGATTTACAAGCGGCTCGTCCGTCGGCGAGGACGCGAATCTTTTTCTTCTGCCCGATGAGAGAGATGAAGACGGGAGGGAGAGGCCGACTACCGGTTGCAAAAGAGATCTCGAGTCTCGCTCTTCGGAGCGCGAGCGGGGAATAAATAATGCGGTGAGATCTCGTTCGAGGGAGAGCTGTCAAGGCTCGGCCTCGCTCGAGAGAGGAATCTCAGGATAAAAGGTAAACTTTGCGTATTCATATACGCGAAGAAAACCGGGGGTGTGTTCCACGAGGGAATAAAAGGAGAGCCAAGCAGTTGTTGTCTGGGCGAAAACATTAATCATCCCCCGCCGCCGACGAATACCGAGAAAACAATAATACATTCAATGATCGAGACGTCGATCAAACACACGTAGCGCGACGATATTTGATTTTTTCCTCAATCGATCATTCATCAGTCAGCAGACACGATATTCGGAGTCTCGACATCAAACTTTGAAATAACCGACCTTATTCAGAAGCCAATTAAATTTGCCAATAAGATATATCCCGCAACCGTTTAATCGACAACATGTATATAGCATTGGATTCAGATTGCTTTGAGGCTTTTGATTCCCGAGGCTTCAGAGCGATATTGCGTTGTCACCTTTGACTAGAAAGGAAACGGTGTCTTGGAGATGTTCAGGCATAATATCCTATTGATGGTAGCTTTGCACCACCAAATGTCCGAGTCTGCGGTCGTCTCGTATACCGAACGGGATTATTGTCGCAGTGACAAGTCGACAGAGAGGGACACGAGACTATAAAATGTCTCAGAGAACGATCTAATACATGTATATACAGGAAGGCGAACGAGGTGGAGTCCTTGATTCCCGGAGCTCCGGAAAATACCGGTTCGACGAGCCAGCGAGAACTATCGAACTTGCATTTATCATCTCAGTTTAGTTTCCGTGCGCTCTCCCTAATCTTCTTAACACCCGGTTGGCCCAGCCGGGCTGTTCAACTTCCAACGAACCAGACGAATAACATGTACACGCCGCGCCGTGCGGAAACACGCTCCCCATTCCGTACAAGTGCGCGCGATATCGCGAGAGGGAAAAGTCATCCCTGCGGGATTCGAGTCGGAGCTCCTTCGGGGTTTATCCCGCTCCGCGTTATTTTCCTCTTCCGAAATGCCGAGGAAATTCGCCGTCTAGAGTCCATTTTCTCCGGAGCAACTACGCCGGAGCCGAAGAAGATAATTAGAGCCAAACGGCGCGCGCGGAAATAAACTCCTCGAGTTTATTCCCCTCTCGCGATATTCCCTTATAAACATTCTTTATTCTTGAACTTCCATCGCCCGGTGCATCCGCAACGCGTGTGTCGCCCTCGTTCGTATCGCCGATCCACCGAATTATCGAGTTATTTAACGAGCGCGTTCCATCTGGTTGGAATACCGTCCTTCGCCGAGGGATGAGGGATGAAAGGGAGAACGACGATCAGAGAGAGAGAGAGAGAGAGAGAGAGACCGGTGCAGAACGAGACAAGAGAGTAGCCTCTAGCGAGAATATATGGGAGGATGAGAGGCTAACGTCCATCCAGGATGTATATATGTATAAAGGTTTGTATATGTGTACAATATAAAATGTGTATATATATGTATATATAAATGTATATAGATGGAGAATAGAAGGGAACGCGCTTGCGCCGGATGCGCTTCGAATGGTGGGGCAAGCATCGCTGATGGAAACACGCTAGGGCTTGCCTCGACGTCTCCGCAACTCACCCCCGCGGGCTCGTTCTCATCCCCCCGCGCGCGCGATTTCCACCCGTTGAGGCAACGAATCCACTGGCATCAGTTTCGCAACATCCGTACATGAGGTCGGACACGCGCCGGGACGCAAGTGAAAAACCGGCTGCTCGAAATTATGTAGACCGATCAATCGGCGGCCCCCTGTCCCAAGAGCTTGCCGGATAACCAGCGGTTTCACGGACGAGACGTTGTGCAGCATCGAGGATGAACTTGTTGCTTGACCCCTCGCACCGTTCGCACTCTCATTGACAAACGAACGATCGCGATTCGATGTCCAGTGGATCAAGTGCGAGGGTTCATTGACAACTCACCCCCCGTTGAGTGTGATACACGAGAATATAAATAATATTATTGGACGATGCTGGTTGCTTCATCGTTTCTCTTTTTCCTACGGCTCATCGCTCTCTGCCATGCCAAGCAAGGTGAGCTTTCACTATCTCTCATCAAAAACTTGTCCCCCGAATCCGCGCGCGATGAGATTAATTTTTATTTTCATCGAGACTCGCCTCGCGAGCTTCCATTCTCCGTCGCGACTTCCTGTCTTCGCCGGGGGGTACACGTGCAATAAAAGTAATCGCGTCGAGAACGAAAAACGGATATTCGAAAACGAGAAATTCGGGGGGTTTTTTTTGTCGCGACAGCATCGAGGACAGCGTGTTTTGATTCGCGAAACTACACTCAGGGTGGATTTATTTAGATCCTACCGACGAGCACTCTTGGGGGTGCAATGATCCGGAAATTCTTGAAATATATTTGAGGTGAAGCGAGAAACAGAAATAGAAGAGAGCGGCTATACCGCGGCGGGAGCAGGGAATGATTTCGAGTGAGTGCTTTTTCGCGTTGCGATGAAGCGGCTCTATCCTCGATGTAGCGGAACATATCCTTTTTAACAGGATCAAAAAGCATCGGAGCTTGCTAACGCGTTTCGACCTGGCGCGTTTCACGTCGGATCTACAAATACGTATTCCGGAGCGCGAATATGAATAACGCCCGTCTCTCTTCTATTTTCCATCCTCTCGCTCTCTCTCTTTTCACGAGAGTATACCGAAACGAGGTGAAAAGCTCGCTCACGCGTTTCCCCATCAATCTTCACATATTTCGTATTTGTCCCGGGCGCGAATTTTCGTTGAAGCATCAGCAGCGGAATAAGTAATCCCGCTCGTATATATAGCTGTTTGCCGGCGTGTACGCGACGAGCGGCATCACGAGCTTTGTTTGCCCATCGCATCGGGATAGTGACTAAATTTATGTACGGTTGTTCAAAGAACCCCCAAATAAAGCTCTCCGGAGTGCACACACGCGCTCATCGTTTCGCGAAAGCAAGCTTTCCAGCTGGAGACATATAGAGTTGTCTCGTTGGCAAAGTTCATTAAATATCTTCAAACACCTGCCCTTCCGATTCTCGAACCCGGATAAATTGTGGCGGCGGACGCGCGCGCTCAGGAACGATTAATTAGGGAAACGCGCGCGCTCTCGAGCGGATCGCCCGATGGATGCGGCGTGTGTGTTCCGGAGGTACGCGTGTGGTCAGCAGCGAGAAACCGCGATTGTCCGATCCGCGTGGCCTGCCGAAACTCACCCGCTCGCTTTATCTCTATCTTTACGTGTATATATATTCTCTCTCTTTCGCCACGTACGTGTGTCGAGCACGATGTACCTACTCCGGGTCGAAATTCAGCGCGGATCTTCCCATCTATGCCCGAACTCGTCGTTCCCCTTTCGCGAAGAAAACCAATAACTTGGCCAATTATTTTCGGAGGAACGAGGGAGGAAAGAGCGAAAATTGGCTCCATTGAGAACGCCGCACGGCTGCGGAGCTTATCGAATTAAAAGAGCCGTGATGAAGGCTAGAATTGGCAGTTGTCTCAGTCGTATAACGGCGGGACTCATCGTCGGTGTAATTCGGGCCGGCGTGTCGAGCACGAATATACATGTGTCGCGTTCTCCCGAGACCCAGCAGCGACTCTGTTCGTCAGGATGAAATATATACTATATATTATCCTCTCTCTCGTATATTCGAAACTAAATTAGAAGAAGAAAATATATAGTATGTTATTCGAGCGCAAGATCGATGTACGGCAGCGAATTTAAGGATGACTCGAATTTCTGGCTCTCCGCTGATATTCCGACTCTCATCGCTCTGATATGAATATTAAAGCGCGGTTGCGAGCGCGCGCGGGGCGTGTGCATCTCGTCGTCGCACATCCTCCGGCACGATGGAATAATTCCCATGAATGAGCCCGGTGATCCGAGAGGCTATTTATTCTTTGAGTTCTCGCAAAACCGCAAATACCGTGAATCGATCCCCGCTCGAAAGCGGAGCGGGAGAGAGAGGGAATAAGCTCTTTGCGCCTCTCTTGATCCACTTTGTGGACGCGTCGAGGGCTCTAAGTGCCGCGGGTGCGTGTTTTTCCGATGGGAAGGAAATCCGCGGGTTCGGGAGACCGATATAGTTCGCGATGAATAACACAAACCCCGGTCCGTCACTCGAACAATTCGGCAGACTGCGGATGCAAACGCGCGGCGCGGACACACACGTGTCGACATCGAGTAGGTCGTCGCAATCCGCGGATCGCGGATATATCCTCGATAGGGGATTCCGGGGGTTCATATCCTCTCTGCTCCGCCGGGGACGAGAAATATTTCGCCTTTTACATACATCTTCCCTCCGCCTCCGCACTCGCGAACGGAATTCGAAGATCAATCTCCGCCTCTGCTCTCTTCATCATTATATATATGTATATACAGAAATATTCTCGATACGAAGAGAGAGAGAGAGAGCAAAATATTCGCAGTTTTCTCGCTCGACGAGGCGAAACGCTAATTTTCCGCTCATCTCGTCGCAATAACCAATGAATCGAGCAACGTTTTCCGCGTGACTCGTTTCAAGAGGAAGCTTTCTGAAATACCGAAAATTATATATTCAATTTTATTCCGATGTAATGAAATTTAAGCGCAGTCTGCCCCGGCTCGCTCGCTCTCGAAGGACACACGCTGCTCGCGCTCGAAGCGTCGAGTCGCCAATTGAAATTCGTACGGCCGGTGTTGTAATTCTCGGGAGGGAAGGGCATTACGTAAACGGGAACGAAAGTTCACCGCCGGCTCGTTTCGCTGCATGCATACGAAGTCTGCCAAATAATTCTCCGAGCTCGTTAATTAATATTTACGAATGGTGATGCGCTTCTATACTTAAATTTCTACACGTATATATATATATTCGCGTATATTCAACCGCGTTGATTAATCCGCCGGTGAGAATTTTAATTCTCATCGCTTATGATGAGCCTATCGATTATTTATTATAAAACGGGGGGCTGATGGCTCATCGACAAGCGCGTCCCAACGTCGCTCCCTTTCGCTCCACCACAGCGAGTCTCTGTTTCGACTTTGCTCGCGTTACGTTCACCGCGTAGCGAAAGTTTGGTCTTACTTCACGCAGCAAAATTGGATTTAAAGTTTCGCGTCAGAGCTCCCTGTGTCCCCGCTCGTTCGATATATCTCGAGCGCGCGCGATTATTGCGCCGAGTGTACGCCGACGAGAGAGCTCCGTTCCCGTAATCCCGGCAGCTCGCTTTGACCAACCGTACACACGCTATATATACAGGCGTCGCCGACGAGGAGTTTCGCAGCCCCCATTTTCCTAATTACCCGGTAAAGACTCTCGCGTGCGCGAATTTTCCACGAAAAAAAAAATTACGCCCGATATTCTCTCAAAAGCAGGGGGCTCGGGGCGTTTTCTCTCGTTTCCCGGAAATTATTCTTGGATATATATGACGACACCGCATCGTCTATATATATTTGTTGAGCTTTTGAAAGGCGGATCGTCGCAAATTCTAGGTCGCACGCATATTAGTCGGGTTTTTGCAGCGAAGCGGGCCCGAAGCGTTGCACGTCTCGTTGGCACTCAACGGCGATCCCACACGGTTGCATGGTCGCCGATTCTTCCAAAAATTCCATATCGGGCTCACGACTCGTGGTCCGTTGCCGAGTGAGCTCCTCAGGTGACGTCACACGCCTGGCTCTTTGTATATTCATGAAAATTCGAGAAGCGAGCGCGGCGAGCTGCGACGAGATTCGTCCTTCTCCATTTTTTTTTGCGATTCTCTGCTCTCATCTGCTCCAGTTTCGGTATCCCGAGCACGAATCCTGGCGCATCTCCCGATCCGCTATTTTTCCTCCTTTTTCATCAATTTTTCGGCGTTCCTCTCTCTTTTTTTTCGGTTTTCGGCTTCTCGAGCGTTTTGGCAGACACGCGCGCGCTCGGAGCGAAATCAATTAATGCTCGAGCGATCGAGTGTGCTGGGTGCAAAACAGTTTTGCCATCGTCGCTGACGTCGTCGCCGTCGTTGCCGTCGTTCTCCTCTGCTCACCGCGCGGCTTGTGTTTCCGAATAAACGGCCGACACAATTTTTATGGCGCACTCGAGCGACACACGCGATCTTTATTGCTCTCCGCTCCATCATTGTTTACAACAATAAAGCTGTTAGTCAAATTTACGCTCGCTCTTTTTCCTCTCTCCTCTCTCCATTGAAAAATATTCAGCGTTCCTGCATACGTCGTTTTATACTTTTTCAAAATTTCACGAGCAGCGTAGCCTGCAGATATCGAACGTGTGTCCGTTTTGTTTCGGGTATGAACGAATAAAAGGCCGAGAGAGACGAAGCGAGAAAGAGAGAACGGTGACAGAAGAAAAAAATCACGCGGAGAACAATCTCCGCGGTTCGAGTACACAGAAAAAAAAAACGGGAGCGAATGAAATTCTGAACAAAATTGAATAAAGAACAATGGAACGGTTTTGCTGCAGTTTTCGCGCGGCTATTTTTTTTTCTCTCCGCGCTTTTAATTGGCAAGAGTGTATACTGGCAAGAGTGTATATCGATTATGCGAAACAAAATAAACTCTCGAACCCATATAACTTTAAATAGAAAGCGCGTATCGTCTCAGGTTCGCGTTTTGAATTGGAGATTGGCGCGGTTAAAATAAAAGCTGTGAGCGTATATTGTGAAATAAATGTGTACAAGGGGAGGATCGCTGACTCGGTATATATATATATATATAACTGCCGCTCGGAATCAAATATCCGTACACGCAGCCCGGCGATGATTTCGAGTGTCGTCAATGTCGCTCCGTTGCAAAAGTGGACGCGGACACGAGAGTCACGTTCGTGCCCTCGGGAGTGCGCTCGCCCGGGGGGGAAAAGGGAGCTCCCGAGGGCGGTGGGAGACACGTAGACCGTCGTGAAATTGAGTGGGCGCCATGGCGCAATATCGACAATTTAATTACCTCGGTATGGTTGACCCGGATATTTCGTCTATGGTACAGTACCGTGGGAGTTGAATCAACTCTTCTCACGAGGATTTCGGCCTGCCTTATGTAGATTTAGTGCCTCCGCGAGAGTGAATTATACAAGTGCGAGCGGCGCCTCCCTCCCCGTAATAAGGCTCTCATCCCCGCGCCCTGCCCCGCCGAAATATAATTCAATTTATCGATCGTCGAAGAATAAAAATCCACCGCTCGGAGCCATCCAGTGGAAAAATTTGTATTAATAATCCCAAGCGAGAAACTCTTGATATTTTCTTTTCTTTCCACGTTATATATTGTTCTCTCTTTCTCCTTTTCGCGTATACACATTTCTCTCCATTATTTTTTATCAGCCGGCGAAAGCGGTGTCAAGACCGAGATGCGATTCCGAGTTCGTGACTGCGAATACGGCGAGCGCGTCCTCGTGAAAGCTCGATTTTCTTTTTAAAAGTATAGCGGAGAGTACATATGTATATATACATATTTGATTTTCTCTTATTTTTCTCTTCTTTTTCAGAAAAGGCGACGGGTGTCCAGAGGGCGTGCAGGCTCGAGGGTCTTCATCCACTCGTTATTATCACTTACAAAAATATTACGCTCTCGGTAAGTGGAGGTCGGATGATGAGCCGTCGCGTTGTAATTTGGGTGTGAATGAGGAAAAAATGACGAGTAAAAGAAAGGCGAGAGAGAGAGAAAGAGCTGTTGCCATTTTGCCTGTTTCAATGCATAAGCGTTTCAATGTTCTCGCGCGTACAAGCGACTTTTCGTGATAAAGACGGAAGAAATGAGGGACCAGCGGGGAAAAAAGAGGGCCAGGGGGAGGGAATAATACGCCGGGAGTACAAGAGAGTGCGCAACGATGAGAATTCAGAGAGTGTCTAGACCGGGGAGTAGCGCGAACGTTTGATAGGGGCGAATATCCGAGTAACTCGCGGCAGCATCCGAGAGGCGTTCACAGTCGAGATGAAGACAATTGCAGCTCTCGTGAAATAGCGGAGAAATAGAGCGCCGAGTGGATAACTGCAACTTCTCGCGAGAGAGGTAAAGAAAAAAGGAAGAGGAGGAGAAGAGGTAAAATGAGAGAAGAAAAAGAAATTTCGCCTGGCACGCGTAGAGTCTCAAAAACGTAACCCCCATCGAGCACGTATTCCTTATTCTCCATTTTTCATCGCGTTTATTCCTCGCTGATGAAGTTTTAACAAAGAAAACTCGAGAAACTCGCTGGCCCGGCGGAGAGTTACCCGGGGAACTGAATTAGTTAGCTCTCATAGCGAAAGTTCGCGATGAGGCGCGGGGGCTAAATTATGAGAAAAGGAATTGTCAATATCGATTCAGAGGATAAAATGTAACGAAGCCGGCGGAGTCACGCCGCGGGAGAGAGAGAGAATAACGGAGATGACGAGCAACTTTACACCGCGCCTAATCGAATAAACTTCGATGCGTATATTTCGACGAAAGTAGAGCTTCGCTCTCTATTCAGGACGAATCCAGGATTACGCCCGTTCGGTGAAACATCAGCGCGCGGAGGGGGGAGAGGGCTGCTGTCGCGGGCCCGGACGTCGCTCGAAGGACGAAGAATGAGCGAATAAGCGTCGCTTCCTCGAGGAAGAGCGCGGTTGCTCCGGCTCGTGTGTACGTACGAGAGAAAGCGCGATGTATACTGTAAGAGAGAGAGAGAGAGAGAAAGAGAGAGCACGCAGACTCTCTGTCGTTTCGCGTTAAGCGACGAGAGAGGGCGCTCGACGTCGCACGTACAAGCTGGAGCTGTTTCGCTTCATCGACAGGCCATTACGGCTTCGCTCCGACAATGAGAAGGAGGAGAAGGACGATGAAGAAAGCCGTACAGACGAATAAGAAGAGCGAGAGAGCGAGTGAGAAGGGAAAGAGAGAGAGAGAGATTACTTATTTCGAGAGGGATGAAATGGAAGCGCACCGTACCGACCAATTTGTAACCAAATAAGGTTTCCCCGCTCTTCGTCTCGGGCCCCGGCGCTCCCTTTATTCCTTTCAATCCATTAGGCAGCCTGCATTAGAGCGAGTTCACCGCAGGTATTTACCATTTAGAGCCCGACTCGAGGACAAACGTATCCCTCGAAGTTCGCCTCGCCGCAAACAATCCGACCTGGTGTAACCTCGTCGTTACGCGTATCGCACACGTACCGACAACCGCGCGCGGCCGATCCGCCAGCCCTCTCGATCTATATATATATATGCCCGAATGCGAGGAGATTCGCCCGGCGAGTGGGATATAAAGAGCGAAAGCTCTGGCTTTCGTAATTTCGGATATATATCCCCCTCCTTTGCTCGAAAACTCCGAAACTTATTGCGAGCTCTCCGGAGCTTGCGACGCACACGCGCGCGACCCTAAATTCGGCTTAGCTCCGTATGTACGCGTCGTGGGGGCTTCCGCTCTCGTTTCGCTACCCTTCGGCTCTCTCGCTACAAAATATTAAATTAGAATGTCAAGCTCCAAATGAAATGTCACGGGGCGGCGGGCTTTTACCGCGAGCGAGCCGCGCGTTGACTTTGCCGTGACGAAAGAGAGAGAGAGAGAGAGAGAGAGAGAGAGAGGGAGAGAAAAGAGAGAGAGAGATGAGGGATGAATGTATATGTGAGCTTTTGGCGCGCGACGCCCAAACGCCCTCGCTTCACCCGCGCTGCATAAAAAATAGAAAAAAAATAACGCGTCGGGATATATGAAGCGCGCGGTAGCGGAAGGGGCACGCTCGCCGCTCTTATTCCTTTGTTTCTTATTTCGCTCGCCTCCGCTCTGCGAAGCTCGGGCGGCGTTTAACATCAAAGGTGAAAACTTTGGCCCCGAGGCACTCGCGATCCGAGCGCCCTCTGCTCCGACGCGAAGCATTGAAAAATGAGAAAAATTTCACGGCATGCCTTCTGTTCTTCTTCCGCTTGACTCTCTCACACTCTTTTTCCCCGTATAATCACACATTTTGCGAAATAGAGGGAAAAATGAGGCCGAGATAGAATTGTGTCTGGAGAGGCTTTGCGCGTGTGAGAAACGTGATAAAAAAAAGAGAGATCGAGAGATCGCGTCTATACAGAGTTTGCATCCTTGCACTCGCGTGAAATAATCTTCGCAACGACGTCGTTACAGACGCGTCCCCCTCGCCCTTTCATCAGCGAAAAACAGAAGAAAAAAAAAAGATGAAAACCGTGGCAACCGAGCGCTATCAATTTCGTTCGCGAGAATGACGCGAGCTCGATTCGCCGTTGAGCGGAGACGCGCGTTTGGAATTTATTCAGATCGAGTAGACAAAGAGCGAGGAACGAGATTTCAACGACAGGAGGAATTTCGTATGGTTCCGCCTTCCGTTGAACTGTGTGGAATTTAACGAAATTGAAATATCCACGTCGCTACGCTCTCTCGTTGCTCTCGACAAATATACAGAAAAGAAGGGCGAAAGATAGCTCGTTCGCATTCTTCGAGAGAAAATACGCGTCGCTGTCTTTTTTGCTACACTTGTTTATATTCCCGCGTGCCAGGGAGAGAGCTGCAAAAATCAAGTGCTCACGACGGAAGACAGTGGCATTTTTCGTGTAATAAACCGTTCGCGCGCGTCGCTGTCGCTAATGAACACGAGCGCCAAGTGGGACGGAGCCGGTTCGGAGCTTTCGTCGAATATGCTCGAGCAGCATCTCGAGCCACCGGGGAGGACATCTCGAGATTCTCGAACCTCTCGAGATGCGAGCGCTCTCTGATACGTATATATACACACACACTAATCCCAGGCCAGGTTAACGATATATACTCGAGTTTGCTCGACCGGTCAACATATATCGCGTTCCGATTAGTCGCTCGGACGGGCTGCGCCCTCCACCCCCAGCGCCTCTATTTTCTTATTAATCAAACACGCCGGAAGGTATATAAACTCGCTTTCGAAAGCGCGGCGTCGCTTTTTCCCTCACTCCGCGCGGGGTGGACGTGCTCGGATGCATGCGCGTACTAATTCCGGCATTATCTCTCTCCGACAACGATATCCTGCTCGCGCCGTGTACGTACTCGCGTGCATTCTTTATGCGAGCAGCGCGTTTGTAATTTCATCGCTAATAAATGTCACGGCTTTATTTCATTTTCATTCGGCTGTACGTTTCACTCGTTCGCCGATATACGCGTTTACCCAGATAAAACAACCGGCTAATTAAAGTTTCCTATTATGCGAGCGCCCGGCTCTCGCGACCTTCCGCTCCCGTCGAGAGATTGAAATAACCGAATTTGCATAGAGACTGCTATGTACCTCCAACACCACCCCCGTTTGAGACTGCATTCGAAAACGATGAGGAGGAAATTGATGAAAAAAAGGGGCTCGTTGCGCACTCTCGGACGAGAAAAGCGTATCCCGGTTTTGCTTCACTATGCACTCTGTGTGTTGCATACATGAGATTTAAAAATGTGTCTACATCAGTACACTTAACACATAATCGATTTTTATCGGATTTTTCTATTTTTTCATTTTTTCATTTCAATTTTTAAACATATTACTACTATACGCTAGGCGCAAGTATCTTCTGGAGTCCACTTGGACATCGCTCTATGGCGCATCTTCAAGCGGATAGCAGACATCAATCTGTCAACTGAATTTAAATAAAAACGTCTCATATCGTAAAAAATGTGGGTTTCATCGATATAAGCATTTTTCGTCCTAAAAGTATTTCTAAAGGAATAATTATCAATGGAAATCATTCCCACATTAGTGGTTAGGAATAACATGTCATATGGTATGAAAACCATTTGTCACCTTAACATTCGTCTTACGTGTAAAGTTAAAGCAAAAATCATCAAGCGAAATTATTTCCAAGATAATCTGACGAAAATGAATATTTAAGTTCTTTAATGTCATATTAAAATGTGTTTCAAATTTTAGGAAGCTTTACCGTGCAGATGTCGAGTTATTTATTGTGTAAAATCGCAACTTTTAACGCGCGGTCATATGAGAGTTACCAAAAAAAACGCGATTTTTAAAGATAAATATCTCGATTTGCAGACGGTAGAAGTTATTGAAATTTCGACACAAGTTGGGTATCACATTAATCTCAATTTGTGCCAAGTTTTAGCGAAAAAAGTTTGAAAATAATTTTCACGTGAGAAATGATAGAACCTTCTTAAAGTTGTTACTTTTTAGTGGCACCACAAGAGATACTTGCTTAACGTACTCTTTATTGATTTTTATCAGAATGAAATTTTCTGCAGTTCTACCATCAATTTTGTAACGTCTTTTTTTAAAGTTTATCCCTTCGTTAACAGACGTTAAACCTTGACAGGTAAGCAGGTTAGATATTGATGCCTTCTGATAAAAATTTCAACTATACTTAAGGAGTTTGTAACTTCAGAGTGGTCAATACAAAAAATATTTAAAAATTAAAATTATAAGAAAACTTTAATTTAAAGAAAGCTTTATTTTATTTACTTTTTCATACGAGATCCACTATTAATGCATTTCAGAGGAATAATTTTTTGAATTATAATTTATACTTTTAAAAATTAGGCACTACTTTGAACGAATACGAAAGAGGTTTGACACAGTGAACTGTCGATTAACTCGATAAATTTTTCTTATTTGTTCGATGACCCCACTTTTTTTATGATATCATTAATAATACCTCCCTAGGAACATCACATCAAAAATTCATGTAGCGTTAATTGCACAAATTAATACTCATACCCCATATTCGAAGCAAAATTACCGAGTAAATTTATAATTTTCAAATGTACTTTTCTTCAGAAAAAGTTCAATAACCTATATAAATTTCGTGCTTATTGGAAATCTAATTTTATTTTCAATCAAATCGTTATATTTTCATGCAATTCTCCAGACTTTGATATTCCGTTACATCCTCCTTAATCGAATCACTTCATCGATCACAATGAAAGCTTAATAATTAAATACAAAATTAGTCAAAAAATTTTCCATACCTTGCAAGTTTAAAAAAAAAAACTTAAAAGACATATGTGTTATAATAACGAACTTGCTGACTTAATATTATTTCCTCTGAAGTGTTAACCTCCCGAATGTTTAAAATGAGAAATAATCGATCGAAAAGTCACAAATATACGTAACATAGTCTCGGAAAGAGAGACTATGTGCAAATACGGATATAAAGAGAGAGAGAGAGAGAGGGGGCGGGATCGTTGATTCGCTTATTTGGGCAAAAAGCTAAAACGGAGTGCGAGGAGATATTTGGTTATAGCGTGAGGAATTATGCGTCTGGACGTTTTTGCCTGGACGAGTGTCTGTTTCGGTCTGTCTGTCTATGCGACGGTTTCAGGCGGATAACATAACGGTCGGGCACGGGGATCGTGTGAGCGCGAGGTGCCGCAAGCTCGGCCTATACAAGTTTCTGGGGGATCCACTTCTGCAGTGTCGCAACGGATCCTGGAACGGAAAGCCCCCGTCGTGCATACCGACTACTGCCATCTCTAATTACACAGGTCTGTATACATAACTGTTATATTATCATAATGTTTCAAGCTAGATTCATATCCGTTCTCTCCACCTCTTCTTGCTTTCCCGTTTATATAACCCAGAGACACGTGACAAATCCCAGCCGTCCTCCCCGGTTCTCTATATGCCTCCCTCCTGGCTTTATTCTCCTCCCTCTTCGCGTTCTCGTTTTCCTCTCACGCCGGTCGCCGGTGCGTCTACCCCCCGCGCCGTGCACTCGGAGCTTTTCCATTTGTGTCTACCCCTCTCTCATATTTTGTCGTCGTTTCTCTCCCTCTCTCGCTCTCTATATATCCGCCCGGCGGACAAGCCACGAGCGTGCGGTGAAATGTGATAAATTGAACATGTTTGTACATTCATCTTGGCAGGAGAACGGTGCGCCGGGGCTGATACCGGATCGTCCCGCATCCCGGTTTACGTGCGCGCATAAATTTGTTTCAAAAAAACTGCATTTCTCGTAATTCAAGCCATTTTCAGCGATGGCTCCCTCGGCCTGATGGGACTATCGAGAAATGCGAATTTAAAACACCGGTTCTCGCCACTCTCTCTTTTCGCGCGGACATATATTTTTTTCTGGATTTTTATTCGGCCTTATTTCAACCCCCCGTCGTATCAGTCGGCCAACTTTTGAATGAGCATTTCCAAATCTGTTATACTTCAAGTCTGCGCTGTAAAGTCCGCCACCACCCCCCTCGGAGCAGGTTGTATTTTCCGAAGCTGCGATAACTTCTATCCGGTCTCGTTCGTCGCGCGAACGAGAGTCGTTTCGTTCTCGGCCGCCATTCCTCTCGTCAGTTATATGACCGGAACGTAAGCTGCCGGCTTAACGACCATCTGTCCCTCTTTTCTTCGATACTTTATTTCCATCCAGCGCGATCCAAGAGTTCCGGAGTTACGACGGCGCTTCGGAAATTTGTTCCTTCGGTGGAAACAGCCGGATTACTTCGAATTACGAAAAATCGGTTAAATAATAAAACAAGACGGCTTAAAGCCGGACTCGTATGTATGTGGAACCGTACCGAGTGAAAAACGCTATAGAATAAATTCATTTTCTCGGCGTTCACTCGGGGAGACTCGCTCCCGCGTATACGTCAAAAGTTCTCGAGTGGAAAAGTCGAGCGGGAGGAATCTCGAGTAGCAACGGGGTGCGAAGGTCTTTTCCCTTAAGCGCTTATTAACCGTCGTTTTTCAGGCCCGCCGGCTACGACGACGGCGAAATAACTACCACTTTGCGCCCTGCTTCCCCTGTTCCCGCAAGCGGCGAATTCAGCGCGAGACGTCCCGTCGCACCTGCAATCTTCAAGCAGCATCTCTCGGCGAACCCTTTTATTTCTCCGCCGCATAATTTTCGCTCCCTTCGTTCTTCGCGGCGCGAAAAAAACTTTCATCCTTCTCGTCCGACCGCGTAAACTCGTGCTTCGCCCGAAATTCTGTTTCTCGCGGCGGGGGTTTTTTATTTTTGTTTCGCGACGAATGGAAATTCGCCGGCGATACGTCGAAATGAAATAAAGCGGAGGCTCGATACGAGTGACGAGCGTCGACGCGAGAATCAAGCCGAGACGTGTGCGGCCGGGAAAAAACGTCAAAGAAATAGACGAGACGGTGCCCGGTTGCACGAGCGAGCGGAATGGAGAGAAAGAGAAAAGCGATACTTGGAAATGCGGACGAGGATTCTTCGTCGGACGCCCGTGGTGGTAACTGCTTTCGCACGCGGCGTCTTCGAATTTACTTTCCAGCCACGTAGACGGAGCTTCCTCGACAGTGTCGAAGCTCTCCCCCCGTTTTCCGTCTTACACACCTCCGACGTTGCACCTACGTCGGCTTATCTCTCTTTCCTGGCCGCTTTACCTTCGACAACCTTCGTGATTGCACACTCGATGCACCGACTCGTTCCTACAGACTCCTCCGCCGAGACCGTCCTTCCTCTCCCGCTTCGCGCAACCGCAAAAAATGTCCTCCTAAATCTGCGATTAGTCGCGTGGAGAAAGTTCAGCCACGTAGAAGCGAGACTCGACCGCGCTCCGGCGGGCAACTTACAGCCGGATGTCCGACCGGTTCGATTCGAAAAATTGGCTAACACGAGACTCGTCCAACATTCGATGAAAGCCACTATTTGAGAATTCTCTCTTACAAAAAAATTAATCGATTTTCAGATCGGTTTTTTTTTATTTTCATTTTATTCTTATTTGCGTTTAAAATATAATTTTATATATGCTAGAAAAATATCTTGTGTCGTTCATATATGAAAATTTTTAATATAATTTTCACTGTAGGGAATTCAAATATCTCGAGGAAATTTTTGTAAAGTTTTCGAATCATACGTATACGAGAGATTAACTTGTTCAAAATAACTTAATTATCAAAACTTTGACAATATCCATCAATGATGATCAAATTTCACATACAGGGAATATTTTCAATTCTACGAATATCGAGATAATTATAATTATGCATTGAGAATTATCGACATATTGATATGAAATTTCTAATTTGATCATATTACATTGACCTATACAAATGTTGAAACTTCCGACAACAAATTTGCTGTTTTGAAATTGATAAATACACGCTGAGAATGCAAACATATACACACGAACTCTGCTTAAAATGTTATTAAATGTCAGATGCACTGAAAAGTGATTACCTTTATCGAGGTTTCGACTAATTTAAAAATGTACTGAGTTTAAAAAAAACGGATATCGATAGCGTAATATTTCTCTCTACACACTTTACTGACATAAATGTTTAATGAAGAGCAAGAGGGTCAATTATTATATTTTTTACTGGCTTCAATAAATGGTCGATTTATTTCTGAACTGAATGCAATTTCATTTATGGGCGTGCTTAATTAAATGCTTTCAATTGCAATGTTTTATTTTTTATAATACGAAAAAAACGATATTAACGAAAAATAGAAATTACGTGTTTAAAAACGCGACGAGGTTCGAAATTAGGGACTCGTCCGCTCTCACATTGACTTGCATCACTGGCAAGTATGTAAATAGTCAAGATCGCCTCTAAGATTCAAGAAAAAACATCTTATAAATGAGAAAGTTATTGCAAAAGCAATAACAAGCAATAACAAGCAAAAATCTTGTTGTGATAAAATGTTTAAATAAGCATTTATATATAGAAATTTTAAATTTGGTATCCTGAATAATAAATCACTTTGAAAATCAGTGAGCAATCAGTTCACACTTAATATTCAGAGTATACAAAAATATTTTTAAGCAATTCGTCGAAGATATAACTAAAATAGCATTTATATAATATGTAGATACTTAAAATTTGGTACACTGAATCGTGAATCACTTTGAAAATCAATGAGCAATTATTTCACACTAATATTCAGAGTACATAAAAACGTTTTTAAGCAATTCGCTGATGGGGATTACATATGAAAAATAAAGATAGAACAAGCTTAAATTCGATGCTCAAGCATATTTCTGGAGTACGAGAACAAGGGAAAAATATGAAATCGGAGGGATTTTCGTTTAAGATAATTTTTAACGTCCGTCGACTGGCTCGTTGGCTTTTAGAGTTTTTCCTCTCTCGCCGTTCGCGTATACCTGCTGTACGTTTCCATTCCATTTTAGCCCGGTGTCCGTGTGTTTGCCAACGAGTGCGGGAAAGCTCTCCGGTCACATTTTCACATGTCAATCTCACCCCCCGCGTTCGTTGCCGCGCGCATTTACATTTTACGAGCTTGAAATAATGAGAGAGAGCTCGCGAGAGAAAAGCAGAGAGTCGGAACACGTTAATATGCGAAGGTGGTAACATTACCAATGCATAGAAGCAAATTGAGCCCCGTACATACAGATATACATACGTGTCGGGGAGAAATCGCACGCGAGGACAAACGGAGAGCCCAAAGTCTCCCGACGAAGTGTTAATATCGCAAAGCGCTTTTCCCGGATCTGGTACATTCATCCGCCACGTTGGCAGCTCCGGAGCCGACGTTCCTCCTCGCTCCCCCGAGCGAATTGCAGCGCGAGCTCGCTCGCGCGCGTATCTCGAGGCGGCGTCGACCCTCCAGGAGTTTGCACGCCTGGAAAACGCGCTTCGATTGCACACGAGACAGCAAAGCAGAATCTCTGTTTATAGCAGCACGCACGTTTCGAGCGGTATCGTCCCCCCCGGGGCGAGAAAAAAATGGACGAGCGAAAAACGAGCGAGACTGCGATGGCCCCCCGGACGCGTCCCGACAATCGCCCGCGAATATCGAGTCTGCTTTTTTCCCGGCAAAGTTTATGTTCGCGTTTGGAAAAGGCCGGATGCGGGAAAGGGCTCGGCTATTCCTCGCGGCAGGCGGTACATCAGCCTCTGGACAGGGGTATCTACGGCGGGATTCCGCTAGATTTTCAGCTCCCAGTGCATTTACTGCTATTAGCGCACACGGGCGCCCCGTCGCCGCACTGTATTTCACCGAGTTACGCGAGATTCACCTTCCCAGAGCCCTCTTGAACCCCCTAGCTCTCACCCTCCCCCCCTCCCTCCTCCTCTACACTCTCTCCTCTCTCTCTCCACCGACTCCGGTATAATTACGAGCGAGCAGAAACAATTAATCACCCTGGCGAACTCTGACCCGGTCGAGTGTTTACGGCAGTTAGTGTGTTTCCAAAGCTTCCCGAGCGTCTCAACACGCGCCCGGCGCTCTCGCTCGCTACACACGCCCCCGTCACATATTTTTCGGTACTTTCTCTCCGCATGACCCCTCGCGTTTCGTACGAATATGAAGTACACCTCGCGGTTTTTGTACACTTTCCCCCGCACCGACGCGGTTTTTAATAAATCAAAAAACTCGTTAACGGCGCGAACTCGTTCATCGCAACGGAGCGGCTCGAAAAATCACGCCGCGAATCCGTGCTCGATCAAGAGCGCTCGAAGGGAAAATTGATTATCTTTTTATATAAATTGAAAAGACAAGGCCGTTCGGAAACGCTGTCGCGGCGAGACGAGACTTCCGCTTCGATGGGCACATTATTGTACATAATTTTCGGTATACATTTATATACTGAGAAATACAAGTTTAGTCGAATGAATTAAATTTCGATATATAATCGGCGTGACTCATGATAATTGAATCTCTTTTGATTCGAGTATAAAATTTAATTGGTTCAATAAGTATACGTGTGTTTTATTTTAAATGCTTGATATAAAAAATTAATGTATATAAATGAAAAGCTTTTATAATAATTGGTATTTTTCAAAAGTTGAATTTTATAATAAGAGAATAAGAGAATAAATGATGGAGAAAGAACGTTAATCATGAAATATTACGAGTAATGTGCTGTGAAATATTATTTAGGTCTGGCAAACATATGATTCATTCGCTAAAATAAATGAAACCAATTATTTGCGAATGCCAGTGTGTTTAATGAACCAAATATGCATCGAATAAATGTATTTATTTAATTTAACTGATCTTTCTCTGTATAATTTTGCTCTCTGTGTTTTTCTCTTCTCTGTACGACTCTCGTTTCGTAGAAATATGAAGTACACCGCGCGGTTATTTAACACTTTCCGCCACGAATTTTAATAAATCAAAAATCTCGTTAACGGCGTAAACTCGTTCAACGGAGCAGTTCAAAAAGTATGTCGCGCAAAATGCCGTGAACTCGTACTCAATCAAGGGTGATCGAAGGGAAAATTGATTATCATTTTTTTTTCATTTATAAATTGAAGCGACAAGCGTCGATATCGAGCCCGCAAGACTGTTCAAAGGAATTGTCGACTAACGGAGGTCACGTTAGACGGTATTCTCGCTGCACAAGCCCGTTACATGATTTTCAGTGCTTTTGCTCTCTCCGCTCTCCTCGATCGACGTTTTGAACACCGAGAGAACTTCAAAAGAAAAACTGCCAGGTTTTATCGTTCTGCAGTAACAGTTCAGAAATTTCGAGAATTTTTCATATAAAAATGTAGAAATTTTCATCATTTTTATGATTGATCGGATCATTTTTTTTTAAATAATAAAAACTACTGTACACGAAGAGAATTTTATACGAAAAATAATTACTTTTGAAATTTCATGATTTTTTCATATACTAAATAAAACGTAGCATTTTTTTTGTTATATCAACATAATTACTGTGGTTTCGTATTTCTTCGTATTTAAAATTCTCGCTATGCATGTTTTATAATAAAAACCCTCAACAAACAGTATACAAGTTTTCATATAAATTAAAAACCCTCTGCATACATTCTTTGTATATATAGACTTTTCCATCACGGTTTATATGAATAAATAAAAAATCTTGTTAAAATGCGAAAAAAAAGTTGGTTAGAAAAATAGCGTGGCGATTTCATGCTCGATCAAGAGTGATCATGGGAAAAATAGGATATGATTTTCATTTTTTTTTGTAACAAATCGAAAAGACTATACGTAAGGCTGTTCGGAGGGATTTGTCGGCTGACGGGGGACATTGGTGAGACGGCGCATAATGCACGAGGTCGATCGGAGCAGTAGCTTCTTCGGATAGACATACATATAAATGTAAAAGTATAGGTGAAACGTCGTCGAGGCGCGCCGAAATTTTTGCCTCTCGGGCCGCGCGCGCGACGCTTTTTCTCAGCGATCGCGCGTACATATGTATTTCCTCGACGTATGCGCCGAGGACACATATGTACTGTTCCGAAGTATAGCTCGGCCGGGTGGAACGGAGCGCGCGGCGGGCTCACGGAAGAAAAGTCTCGCGCGTGTACCTTATATCCGCGTGCAGTCTCTCACGGCAGCCCCGATTCAACGTCTCCCTGGCTCTCTGCTGTGTGTGCTTCTCTCCACCCTTCGAAATTCCCGGCATTCTTGGAACAAATTCTCCGGAGGTCGCGAACAAGGTCGTTAATCCGGCGGAGTACTTCTCTCGTTCCACGGGGCTCTCGAGTGTACCAGCCCCTAACGTGTTTTCCACCCGGAGTTACGTGGCCTCGCTCGCTCTCGGGAAGCGACGCCGGGAGCGAGGGCTCGCCCCGATGCGGAAAACACACGCGGCGAGAGCCCCGCGTCACTGCAATCTCTCCCCCGCCTCTCGAACGAAAAACGTTCGACAATGACTCCCGTACATCTTTTTCCAACACACTCCATTCTCTCCATCGTAATACGACTTCCTTCTTCTCCGTGTTTCGCGTTCCGTGCAGTGTGTTTTATTCCGTCTTATTCTTGATTTCTTTTCTTTTTTTTTTTGCACTTTTGTCTCTTTCTCTCTTTCTCTCTTCAGGAAACGTGCCACCGACCATTTTGTACGGGTTGCCGCGCGGCTCCGCCGCCATCGAACCATCCGGTGCACTCGCAGTATTTCCTGGCAGTATACTTCATCTGGAGTGCCTGTTCGCGAGACGCCTTGGCAATCCCGAGTGGACATGGACGTCGACTTTCAGCCAGTATCCTACAGGTCAGTTGGCAATTTCATTACGCTCTCCCATTTCGCCTGCTCCCTCTCGTCCTCCTTCCTCTTCGCTTCCGGTGCTGCTTCCCCTCTGACCTTTATTACTTGTTTCTTCAGATTCACACCGATGCGCAATTCGCTGTGTAATTCCTCTCCGAGTCGAAGAAAATTCTCGCTACCTCCCGGAATTTATTCCCATACGCGCTTGTACCGAAATAAGCTTAATGCAACATTTGTACCTTCATCACACTGGGATTTGTCGCGATATTACACGGCGCGCTCTCCCGCTCGCCGGAACTCTCTACTTTGTCCCCTATTATTTGCTAATTAGTCCGGCAATGAATACGAATGTTCAACATAAATGGATATAAGCGAGCTGATTAACCGTTCCAACTTTGGCGAAAATAATCTCGAGGGTCCGGACAACGCGAATTCGAGGAGCGAGTTTTATTCGCCTTTCGAGCGAGTCGCGGGCAAAAAAAAAAAAATAAAAATGGAGAACGCGTTGTATATATTTGGAGAGAAATAAAACCGGGAATAACGCGGGCTCGATCGTTCTTGTCAGTGTTCGTGTTTCCGGGAAAAATTAAGAGTCACAGGAATAAGTTATAGGAAGGCGCGAGGAAAGATATATATAAGTATATAATAAACACGTGTGTTACACACATCATAAATTCGGAGTATGTGGCGAGACTTTCATATTTGCAGTGAATCTCTTTCGCCGGCTCTCTTTTTTTGTTTGCTCGGGTCTAACTCCTCTCGCACGGGATGATCCTGATTACCGCACGTACGGCAGAGAGCCTCTCTCTCCGCTGTCCGCTGGCGCTCTCTCGCTTTTTTGCTCTCGCGTTGAGCAAACGCGCCGGCGAGTTCCAATTACAATTCCGCGCCCGATACCGGGCTAATTCCGCTCAAAAATCCGGCTACGTATCCGCGTAAATTTCCAGGCATTATCGCAATCAAAATAAGCTCCGTAGGCGGGGGAGCGAAAAATAAAAGAGGAAAAGGGCCGAGGGGGAGATTTCGAGAATTGAGAGGATCGCGGCGTGTTGCTGGAAGAATGGGGCGTCGCGAGGAGGGTTCGCCGCAGCAGTCTCTCGGTTTTGAGGCAAGTTGAAGGGCGAGGAGCGAGGTGAGGCCGTGAGAGGAAGGAACGAGAGAGCGAGCGAGCGAGCGAGCGACTGATTTATTGAATGGAGGTAGACAGCAGGTTACTACTGCCGGGGACTCGGGAGGGAGCCCGGCCCGCAATCGCTCGGTTCATCACGATGAAACATTGACGTTGGTCTCGACACAACGAGATTCTGAATGGCCGCCATCCCATGTTTTACGACCGATATCACGCGATCCTTTTCACCCTCTCTCTCCTTCTCTAATTTGTCTTTTCCATCCCCCTCCCCTCGCTCTCGTCCACTCCCCGATTTCCCTGACGCTTTTTTTTCTCCCCCACGCTCTTGCGTGCTTATCGCCGAGTATTTGTTCATCCCCGATACACCATCTCGAGTCCCTTCACCCCCGGGCGATTCGCTGCAGTTGATTAATCATCCGTTGGAATCGCGCTTCCGCCTAAATGCCGAACTTATTGCCCGATTTGTTTTTTTTCGCGGACCCCGAGCCAAACCCGCTGAGGATTCAACCTCGGGTTTTGTCACTTCCCAGACGGACGGGGACTGGCATGAGACTGCGGAGCAAAGAAGCGTAAAACAGTGGCATTTATGGCATGGAGCCATAAATTATAATGACGTAACCGAAATCACGATTTTATTACAACCTGAAGATTATTTCGCTCCGAATAATTATTATCTACGATTATCTATACGGAGAATTTCTGATCAAATAGGTTCTTAAAATTGAAAGAAAATATTTTTAAAAAATTTGATGCAAAAATGCTATTAATAAACTGTTCGAGTTTAACAGCCTTTCGGAAAAGACTGCACGTATGTATAGAATGTATAGTATGTATAGAATAAAATAGCAGGATTGAGATTATTTGGATCAATTGCAATGTACAATTCATACACACATTTTTTTCATTGTTTCATTCATACACACATTTTTTTGAGTATTTTGATAGGATATTATAAATTTGAATCACTAAACTATTCACCTTTTGTATATATGATTGAAAATAACACTGGAACTGACACTCATCAATTTAACCTGTCGAATTATTTCTACGAAATATTTTTCGGTATAACGAACTAACTACCTTGCAACACCCGTCACGTTTACCCCGACACTTTCTACTGGCCTTTCTACTGAGTCCAAATTGACTGGAAAATCTGAACAATCACATCAACCGTGTTCGATTTTTCACTCAACCTCGACGAATCACCATGGAAACCATGGTCGAGGTATTTTCGGAAGTTTGAAATTTTTTTTCCTTAAGGTAAACGTTCCAACAGATGGACATGTCCCAATAGTTGAACAATTTTTGCTGTATTATTTTCAATATTTCAATTATTTTTTTATATACATGAAGTTTATTTTTCATAATGTTAATTTATTGGAATAAACTCGCTCAACCTTAGAGATAGGGTCGATTTTTTGTCCAACTATTGGGACATTATTCTACATATTCAAATATTCAAGTATTTATATTTACTAAAAATATTATCTAAAATTAACGAATGAAATGAACTTTGAATCACTAAAATATCAGACAATAGTTTAGATATGAATTTGAAAGAGATTCTTTTGTTTGAATATTTTTTAAACAAAGATAAAGTGTGAAAATCTTTAGCTGTTCAACTATTGGGACGTTTACCTTATTATGCTTAACGAACTTTCCCTTTTTTTATTGTTTAAGATTATCAAACTACTCAGGTATATTTATCCACGTCCGAGGGTCGTTCGGTAACACTTGAAACATTGAAACAAAGTTTTCAAAGATAAAACGATAAATTGTCACCCAATGTTGAATATATTAATAAATTTTACATTGATTTAAAAAGTAGAAAATTGAGTTGCAAGTTTTTCTCGCCTTATTACGTGTACAAGCGAAGTGTTATGATAAAAGTGAGTACCCCTTTAAAAATTTGCAAATTTTTTTTCGTTTTAAGGAGCCTATACTTGATCAGAAATAATTTGCCGTAGACAACAAAATAAAAAATTGAGCCAAAAATCAGTTTTTTGGCTCATCGTTACGCCACGAAACGTTTATGCAAATTTAAAAGAAATTATCTTGAAAGGTGCATGATTTCATGCAAAAGTGTCACTTTAACACGATTTTTGAAGCACACTTCCCGTAGCAGCAGGCATCAGTTTACGCTCCTTTACTCCAGTCTTCGTGCGAACGAGAATAAGCTACGACGTGAGCGGCAGGTGGTGAAAAAATGAAGCGACCAAATTATTTTGCAGGGTGGGCGATCGACGCCTCGGAGAGGGATTGGAAGTACAGGCTGTCGATATACTACGTCAAGATCCAGGATTCCGGGACGTATACGTGCTCGACACCTCGTGGTCTCGCAAATTCCATCCGAGTTCACGTTGTCGGTGAGTATCTACCTCGGATGTGCTCCGGAGGCCCCCGTTCCTTCGCTTTTATCTCACGGAGAGCGACGCGCGCGACGAGAACGTGCCGAGATCCGCAATAACTTTAGCGCAAATCTATTCAACGAATTACCATTTTATCGAGTCGCGCGCGAATCGGATCGACCGACCGATGTCTCGAAAAATAAAATATTTAAATCAAATCGAGAGGAAGACAGACGAGAAGCGAGGAATAATAAAAAAAAGAATAAGAACGAGAAGGAGAGAGCATCGGGGAGATAACGACGAAACGATTTGATAGCGCGGAATAAAAATGTGACAAACGCGGATCAAAGTTTCTCCGGCGGGGATAACGTGGTGCATTTCGGAGAAACCGAGGTGAAACGACGCTTCGAAAGGTGTGCGTCGAGAGTTTACGTTTCGAGGGCGGTTTGTCGAGATTTCAAGCCATAATCTCCGTCGTAACCCTTTTCTCGCTCGAGGCAAAACCGCGGCGACGAAGCCACCATTACGATCTTCCGCTAAACGGAGGTTACTTACGGAGCGATTCCATTTATTTTTCATTAACTCCTATATCGTCTCGTTTCGTCCGTATTGTCCATTCGGTAAAAGAGAGTACAAAAATGCGTCGTCACTGCGTATCGCGTCCCCAACTCCACATTTCATCTCGTACTCGCGCGTTTTTCCATCCGGTTCACGGAATTTATTCATCTCCGTTCAGAGACACGTATACACTCTTTTTTTTCGCGCAATAAATACGAAATTGAACTCATTGTCATTTCTCACTAATTCTTCCATAGAAGAACTTTTGCTTTATTTATGGATAAACCTTTTAAATTGATTGTTAAAATACCTTGCCGGCGGTAATAAAGCTACGTCCAGAGACACGTATAAACTTTTTTTTCGCGCAATAAATACGAAATTGAACTCATTGTCGTTTCTCACTAATTCTTCCATAGAAGAGCTTTTACTTTATTTATGGATAAAAGTTTTTTAAATTGATTTTTAAAATACCCTGCCGGCGGTAATACAGCTATTCTCTCGGGTATATGTAAAATGGTAAATAATAAAGAATGGAGGGCACCGTCGTATTTAAAGCTTTTTATGTATAAAAAGCTTATTATTGTTTTTACTGTATTTTATATCGTTATATAATTCTCTATTGACAGACTTTTTATATGTTTCGTGCATACATATATATTGGCGTGCAAAAGTTTCGGGCCAATCTTTTTTTAAAATTTATTCGATAAAATATTGTAAGAATAGGTTATTTTTATTTTGTTATTTTAATATATCGGAGAAAACTTATATACAACCTTTATTTATGAAAGATATGGAATAAATTATGATTCATGCAATATAATTAATCCATTTTTATCACATTTATTGATCGAGATTATACAATTTAATTGAGCGTTACTTATCTTATATTCTGTTGGGAGACCGATCTGTTCCCGGTAATGTCCGACAAGGAGAAGAGAGTGAGTCCTCGATTCGCGAAATCACCTAAATTTTCTGTCCTGCCTGGGCAGATTTATATACTATTCAACCTATAAACATCAGGCTCCTCTCCTTTCCGGCGATATTCAAATTAATTGAATTTCATCTTACAAATATTCAATGTCTGAAATTCTTAATCATTTTAAGGAACCTATATTGTTTGTGTATATTTTCGTTCGTATTAGTTCAAAACATAAAGAATAATGAAAAATCGGTTTATTTTCTGCCACGATGTCGAAACACACGAAAAAAAACATTGAAAAATTAGTCTACTTTCTACCGCGATGGCGAAAAACAGGAAAATTGAAGTCCAAGAAATAATCTATATTAAAAAAGACATGAGACCTCTAATCGATTCATCGGAATAGAGCGTGTATTATGCGGAGCGCATTGACTTTTGGCTAATCTCTACTCATTAG
>JAPYYW010001646.1:0-42763 GCA_030522545.1 Cremastinae sp. A BG-2022a
TGACAAATTTCATTCAAATCCTTGCAAAAGTTTTTGCGTTATCGAGTAACAAACAAACAAACTTACTTTCACATTTATAATATTAGTTAGGATAATAATAATACTTTTATAAATTTTATGAAATGGAGTCCATACACGAATTCCTCAAAATTTCACACACCGTTCTATTTTCAAATATATGCTAATAAATATGATAAAAGAATCAATATTAATTGTCGTAAATTTTAATCATTTTTAAATTACAAAAAATTATGAAATTCATTCGCTCTGGAGAAAACTTAATTAATGCCCATCAGGATATTTAAAATCTCAGGTTCTCGATAAATCCTGAAATTCGAGAGGCATCAACGGGATGCGATAAGACGAGGATCGCGGAAACTCGAGATTTTTTCTCAAGTAAACGGGAAAATTTGTTTTCGATGGAAAAAGGGTTTTTATTATGCACGGAATCCTTATTTGTGGCTGCGAGAATAGAATTCAACGTGAAAATTGAAAAAGAGGAATTGAAAAAAGCGTAAAAAATATGTTGGGGATCGTCTTGCGTTCGATATTCGGGAAGTTTCGAATTTCCGTTCAATGTTATCTTTCGTTGTATTCAGGAAGCGTTCCGAATTCTCCCTCGCTCCACAAATCCCGACAAGTCAATTTTTCAACAAAAACATTTCAAAAAATATCAATCTTCGGATTAAAAAGCAATACGACAAAAAAAAATGGTGAAATGAATATATTGAAATTTGTTGCGCTCAGAACCATAAAAAAAGTCGAAAAAATAAGAATAAAAAAATTGATTGAAGCGCTCGTGAATATACATGTTTACGAGGTCGTGATAAATTTTAACGATTGCGAGAGGGATCGATCGAATATTTTTCCGAAGAGCAAAGAGCTGTCGACGATCATTCCCGAGCTCAGGTTTCCCTGTAGAATATTTTTTTCGAGCTAGAATTTTATCGCTGCTCCCGTGTATCGATAGAAATATGAAATATCGCGTTGCGTTAAAGTAATTTTCGTCGTAACGAAGCTCCGACTTCTCCATAAAATTGGTAGATCGATATTTATTGCGGGACTAACGCAATTTTATCATTTGCACGAGTATCGAATTTGCGTGTTTCCGGACTCAAAAAATAAATAAATAAATAAATAAATTTGGAGAAAAACTGAAAAGAATCGGTAGCGAGAGAAAATTGGTTAAAAAAGGCAAAAGGGCTTTGATGCGAATCCTGATGCAGTCGAATAAATCGAATCTCGTGCGCACGGTGAAAAAAATGAATGACCGCGAATAAGAGGGGGGGACAGAGCGGAGTAAAAAAACGGAAGCTGGATTGAAAAATACGTAACGAGAATCGTGAAATAAATGGATCGGGTTGAGCTCTCGAGTTCCGGTTAATTAACGTGACTGAATGGAGCTGAAGTCAAAAAGAAGGGATAAAATGTGTGTTCCCGCAGCGAATGCGTTTGTAAATACACGCTTAGAGGGAAAATCCTCGTGTAGCTTCGACGAGAGGAGGAAGCGAGGAGAATAAAGAACGAAAGGGTGAAAATACGAAAAAACGAGCAAAAAATAACATCGAGGACTATATGTATACTTTTTTTGTCCTCTCGGTAAACTCTCTATCCTTTCTCGGTACAGATGTGTCACATAAGAGCGAATGAAACGTTCATTGAACCGAAATCGGCCTCCGTATGTCCTATAATCCTCCGAGAAACAAAAGAGAATCGCGAATCCCTGACAAACAATGAAACTCGCCAAATATTTTTGTAATCGTCGATATAAAAACGACAAAACCTCGTACACTAATCAAATTTGCCAACCATATAATCGACAAATTAATTTGAAAAATCGTATTAAAAGATAAAATAATAACGAGAAGAGAATAAGCATTTTTCCGTACGAAAAAATGTTGGAAAGTAATTCTAATCGAAAAAAAAAGAAGTTAGAATTCGATAATCAGGCGGGAATTCGCAAACTTTTTTGGCAAATGAAATGGCTGACCAGGAAGAATGGTGCGGAGGACGAAAAAAATGGGACAAGCATCAGGATAGTGTTTAAAGAGGGCGAGGGGCTGGTCAGGGTAAGTGAGTTTGCGAGGAAGGAACTTTGTCTCTCAGGTCGTCTGTTTTGTGTGTACGGTGTACATAATGTATGTACATTGGGCATACATACGAGTGGTTCTAACTTTGTTCGCGACCATTGTTGCGTCAACACAGATGTCGAAATGAGCATGGACTCGGGGCCCATTCTCCAAGTTGCCATTTCTGTTCGTCCCTCTCTCTCTCTCTCTCTCTCTCTCTCTCTCTTTCGTCCTCTCAGTCTATTTAACTCCACTTCTGTTCTCCGTACTTGCTCTACTCCAATTTCTTTTTTTTTCACTTCGCGAATCTCGCTCCGTTACCGAAACGACCGAATCGAATTTGAATTTCGAGCACTCTCGTGCGGCCCGTTCGCGAAAATTCATTTTGTACCATTCTTTCCCCTCCCTCGCCGCCACCCTGGCTTTTCGCTCCCCCTCCCCAGAATACTCGAGGATCCTCTCGAGAGCTCCGGGACACTCCAGCATAATTTTGCACCCTCGAAAAGCCACTCTTAATATACCGAATAAAGTTCCCGAGTGCAGCGCGGTGTTGTTTTTTTTCTCTCTCTCTTATTCTTTTTTTATTCTCGCGAGGAGTCTTCAATTAATTCGCGACTCCGCCTCGTCTTTTTTCTTCCCGTTTGCTCCTCATTGATCCGGTACACTCCAATTACCGGGATCGGGAATTTATTTTCGGTTTGTTTTTTACATTGTGTATATACGAGAATAAGATCCGGGACTCGTGCTCGGCGCGCTCGCTCGCTCGGCGAGGACTCGAGATTATTCCCTTTGAGAGAGACAAAATCAAAAGAGGAGATTGGCTCGCCGGAGAGTCTCTTGCGGGTCCATTTTTATTTTTCCACTCTCATGGCTAAAGAGAAAAACGAGGGGGGATAAAAAAAAATGAATGCGCACTGCCGTGTCCAAAGTTTGCCTCTAGCCGTCTCTCCTCTCCCTCTCTCTCCCTCTCTTGGACTCTTCGCATCGCCGACACATGTTTTCTTTACTTTTTGGGCGCATGTACATATTGTATGTGCAGCAAGGGAGGTAAAAGGGGAAACGGAGAAAAAAGGGATTCGCGAGAGAGGAAAAATCGAGGTGAGCTTTCGAGGTCTTTGAGGTTCCTCTTCCTCCGGTATATCGAATACTTTCTTCCCTTTTCAACCTCGTCTCTCTCCCTCCCTCCCCCTCACCCCTCTCTCTCTCGATCTCCTGCTTTATTTCCTTTTTTCCTCATCGTTTCTCTCCGTCTCTCCCTTTTTCATCGTCTCCTCTGCTCCTCGTCCTTCTTATTCCTTTTCTCCGCGTGTTTTTCTTCGGCCACGCTCTCACCCTCTCTCTGTTATTTCTCTCTCTTTCACCCGGCAGGGCTCGCCGCCCGAGTCTCGCGTACAAATATACACACCAGGTTTACTCCGGGATATACACCGGATTAAAGATACGACGGGGAACAGCAGTAGAGAGAGAGCCGACTTCCCTATATCCCTCTTCCTTTGCCTCTCGATGGAAAATATCGTTCCAGCGAAAAACCCTTTCACCGCTAAACACGGACGATTGATTCTTCTTGCCCCGATTTTTCTCTCGAAAGAGAGTCCGAGAGGATTTTTTCGATCGGGAACCGATCGAGCTGACTTGATGTGCGACTTTGAGTCGCGATTGGCTCGCTCGTGAATTCATTCGTCACACGTTTGGAAACTAAGAAGCTCAATAGGTCAAAAGTGTTGGATTCATCGTCTCTATTCATTTTTTACTACATACAGGATTTAATGGAACGACGATTTTTTGTAAAATTGAAAATTCATGTCTCGTTCTTTTCTTCGCGATCGTTCGTCACGATTGGATATAATAAAGGGATTCGAAGAGACGAAGCAGGTGTTGAATTAATAATTCGTTTGACAGAGATTTTGATATGACATTGCAAATTCATATATCGTTCTTTATTTCTTCAATTATTTGTCACGACGTTTGGAAAGTATATCACTGAAAACGAAATTTGGTTGATTCAACAAAATATTTGTTTCAATACGTTCAACGATATTATTTTGCAAATTGAACTAAATTCTTGGTTGATATTTAACTGAAATTTAATTATTTCAAATAAACAAGTGTTGTTTTGACAAAATATTTTCAACTAAATATTTTTCAACTAAATCTGTTCTCAATGTAGGAAATTATAAAGGTATCGAAAGATGTTGTATTGATTATTCGTTCTAATTTCCATAATAGATATACATAATCCAATAAAAGGATTTTCGGAAATTTGAAAAATTCATATAATCTTCCCACTCGCAATCACTCGTCACGTTTAGATAATAAAGTAGATTCCAATATTGGATTGATAATTTATTGTGTGATATAGGGATTTTTGATGAAATTAAAAATTCATATCGTTCGTCCATTTAATTATTTGTCACATTTGGAAACTAAGAAAATTAAAGGCATCGAAGGTATTGAATCGATTATTCGATTTCCAATTTCTATAATAGGTAAAATCCAATAAGAGGATTTTCGTAAAATTGAAAAATTCGTATCATCGTTCTTGCCTTCAGTCATTTGTCACGTTTGAATAATAAAATAGATTCTATATAGGAATAATGGAAGATGTTAAATTGATTATTCGTTTCATAAAGTTTGATGGAATTAAAAATAAACCGTTCGTCCTTTCAATCAATCATCATGCACGTTTCAGAAATAAGAAATTGAAGGAGCAGAGTGAAAGGTCTTGAATTAATAATAATTCATTTCACACATTATACCTGATAAATTAAACAAGGATTTTAATGAAATTATATAGAAATTCGATATCGTTTTTTTTTATAAGTGTGCCGTATTTGGAAAATTTGAAAGGGCTCGAGGATATTGAATTCATAATTCGTCTCACTTTTTAACGCCTCATAAAAAGCTGACCTAATTAAGCGTCTTTAATCTAACAAGGGATATGAAAACTTTAACCAAAAACAGATAATATCAAATTTCTCATGAGGACAAAAATACGTAAAACGTCTTCAAAATCAAAACTCGTTTTTTCATTTAAAATAAAAGAAAAGTATCGGTTAAATCCACTCTGGCTCGACAAAGTAATAAAAAATTGAAAGAGCTCCGGGTGAGTGACAAAATAATCATATTTAGCTTTCAAAGGCAACTTATGACGGAAGACTGCAAAAGATTTTACGAAAATGACCTGTCGCGGTGTATAGAACGTTGCGCGCACGTACACGTGCCGGTCAAGCTGCGAGACGACGTGATAGATGGAAATGGTACAAAACGAAATATATATTGTACATAGTGAAAGGGCGACGGAGCGGAGAGGAGAAGAAATGCAAATTTTACGAGAGGTAACGGATTAAGCTCGATCCCCTGGTGACTCGACTCGAACGCTCCAGGGACGAATCTGCTAGCTTTGTAATCACCTGTCTTGAACTAAAATTGTTCGCGAAACATAGCCAGAGACCGAGCGAATGGCGAGAACGATGGAAAGTCCAAAAAAAGCCAGCTGTAAAAATGATTGATTTTTCTTCCTGACAAATATTTTTACATCGTCTTCTCAGCCATTTTTTCTCGATGCTTCAAAAATGTATTCATAATTTTTTTTTGTTTTTCGAAAAATATCGAGACGGTTTGTCGCCACGTTTTTTTTTCTTCTTTCAAAGTTGGTAGCGTTTTCACGAGGAAAAAATCGTAAATGGAAAAAATCTCGTGCATATATACCTGCGCGTCGTGTGTTCGCTTTTGATCCCTTCGCCATTTTTCGTCTTCGCTACTTGAGCCGTTTACTAGCGAGCCCGCCGTTCTTTCGCGAAAGACGAGAGAGAGATTCTTCTCGTTTAAAATGAAAATCCGGGTACGCAGGTGCGTGCCCGGTGCAGGTAAGGGAAATGTTTTGTCATCCGAGAGGAACGCTGCGAACGAGAAATGAGCGGGAATTATTTTCCTCGGCGCACGACCAGACGAGTCTTAGCGAGGAGAATCGCAAAATCTTGAAAAAGAGACGTACTCGATGCTTCGGAGAACGAGACACCTACACGCAGTGAACACGAGACCGGATGAATCGACATTCGAGATGAAAAACTCGTACAAGATTTCAAGCGATTTTCTCTTGACGTCGAACTCAACTTCTACGCAGACTATAATCTATTTGTTCATGGATTTTGATTTAAAATTACAAAAATGCGCTCTCTCCTTGTCATATGAAACGAATAAACTGTTTGAAACGGATTTACGATAAAGATTTTAGTTATCGACTTATTGGTGTGTTATTGTAAAAAAAAACTCTTACAGCCACTGAATATAATTTTAGTAAAATTTCATTTTATTTTATTTATATTGTATTAAATAATATTTTCATATAGCAAAAAGTTATTCGATGAGAAAGAATGTGTGTAAAATTTGAAGTATTCTCAAAAAAAATTCAAACATATTGTATAATTGCGTTAATGATTCAAGTAAAAGAAAGAATTTAATTGCAAAAAAATGAGGAATAATTTTGTAGGTGCAAAACCTTGCTACAATATTTCATAAGTATTTCATAAGTTTTTTGCTAATAAAATAAATAATAAGTATGTTGATTATTATCATGCAGTCATTTATCAGTTAACACAACAAAAAATGTCTCAAAAAAGTGTCAAAAAATTATAATTTATCATCAATTTTATTATAATGTAATGATAAATGTTTTTAAAATTAAAAATAATATTTTTAAAACATTTTTTTTTCAAACAACATAAAATGAAAGAATTATGCAAAACCAGATTTTTTAGCTGAAGCAAAGTTTTGATTCATTGCGTATATAAAAATTTTTCGATTTTACTAACTTTTGGACTAGATTGTATGATACAAAAACTTTTAAGATAATATACAGTCGTAAATTGTTATACACTATACCATCCACACCATGAACTTATTGATTCTTAGAAAATATTCACTATTTTATTTTTAAAAAATAAGAGAACTCTGATCGACTGAAAATTGCACCTGGTACATATGTATAGGTACTAAATGCCAATAACTATAGTATCCGTATTAAAGAAATTTCAGTTCGCGATAAATAATTTTCGAAAATATACGATCCGCGAAGACGGAATGAAGAGAGCTCGATTAAAAATGTTAGAGGTAAGATAATGAGAGAGTGATTCCAAGGGAACGAGAAACCGGTCTGGAGCTCGGCGAGGAACAAAAGTGTGCAGCAAATCGGTCGCATCTTGTTCGATCGGAATAAAATCGGTGAAGAGCGAACTTTTTCGCGACGATTTTTCTCTTTGTGAGTTATTCACGGTTGCACGCGTACAACTACTTGTTGAGAGAGAAGGTACGAGGGAAGGATGACGAATAGAATGAGAGAGAGAGAGAGAAATGAAAGAAAAAGAAAATCAGGAAAGGAAGAAACCTTTGTGCGATCGGTTCTCTTTCAATTCCTTTTGGCTCGGTTTTTCTTTACGCTGCTCTCGCAACGGCTCCTGAAAGATCCATTTTCTCGTTTCCTTCTCTTTTTCAATATAATATGTTTTTTTTCACCATCGCTGCCTCCTCCTTCTCCCTTTTTTCCATTTACCGAGCTCGTCCCTCTCCTTTCGTTCCTCCTTAAAGCAAGAACCTCCGCGTTACATGGATTCCGCTGGCTCGTTAGGCGTTCTTCCACACCTTCTCGTCTCCTCGAGAATATATATCCAGCAGAGATTTTACGACTGATTCTACCACAGCCAGAGGGGCCGAGACGAAGAAAATTCTGTGGCAACGACAGATGTCCTTTTTTTTCATATACCAAACATTTTCATCGAAAATTCAATTTACTCGCCATCTTGTCCATCCTTATACACACTCATCGTGGAAAAAAAAAATTAACGAGACCATCCCGGATCGTTGAAAAAAAAAAATCAAAATTTTACGTAACGATCAAATAATTATGTGAAACTCGACGCGTGGATTAATGGAACTTCCTCTGATAGTAATTTATATGATTCCCGCGTAACGAAAATGTATGTAAAAT
Source organism: Cremastinae sp. A BG-2022a (assembly GCA_030522545.1). Classification (NCBI taxonomy): domain Eukaryota; kingdom Metazoa; phylum Arthropoda; class Insecta; order Hymenoptera; family Ichneumonidae; species Cremastinae sp. A BG-2022a. The sequence goes on from JAPYYW010001646.1 coordinate 8,053, forward strand.
CAACAAAGCCGAAATTCAAGAAGCATCCCTGTGGACCGAGAGGGCGAATGAAAAAAAAGTTCAAGCTGCAACATTCGTTGCCAGGTGTGTACACAAAAAGTTTCTCGAGCGAGAGATCGAGCGAGGAAATGTTGGTGAAACAGTGGAGGAACACCTTTCGAGTTTCATCCCTTGCCTCTAATGGCGCCGTTTTCTCTTCCCTCCCATTCTCTCTCTCTCTCTCGATCAAAACCAATCCACGTTCCCGATCAAATTTATGTCCGAGCGGGCGCATCGCTGTACGTTGACGAAACTCGATTTGGAATTTAGATAGAGAGCTAAAGAGAAATATAAGGGAAGAACATATAGTGAGATACAGAGAGAGAGAGGCTTTTTGCATCGATCCTCATCGCGATAATCGACGAGGGGTGTCCAACCGGATGAAACTTGATACAGTTCAATAGTTTCGGCAGACGAACACACACGTGCGCCTCTCCCGAAACACACGCGTATGCGATTTTAATTGTGTTCCACATAGATAAGCAGATGGGAAAAATTTGACTCGAGATGCGCTCGAGATTGCCCTCGCCCCTCTGCCACGACCTTTTCACGACGATCGAAATACCAGCGATAACATCTGGGAACGAAATTTCTTCCTGCCGGGAAGTAAGTTCATTTTATTTTTACATCTACCTATATACAAGAATTTATTGCTCATATTCAGAAATATTTTTATTTTCATTTTAATCATCAAGTTCAATTTATTATTAAGACGAATCCAATTGTGCCAACGAAAATGTTTTTTTTTTGAAGATAAACATTTGTTTGATATGTTTGCAAAATTTTATTGAAATTGACCGTTTCATTGATTAATTTAAAAAATTTTAGTCAAATATTTTAATCTTTTTGTTTGATTTCATTCACGAAAGTCAAGAATTGCTCTTGAATGGTTGACAATTTGACTTTTGAAATTTCTTTCCTGATGAATATCCTACCCTATATATTAAAAAAGACATGAATAATCAGCCTTTAATCAATTCATGAGAATAGAGCGCATTATGCGGAGTGTATTAACTTTTGGCTATAATCTTTACTCATAAAAAAAATCGACGTACGTTACTTTGAAAATGAACTTGATGTTTGAATCATACATTTCGTCTTGCAAAAATTTTCAGGAATTACCTATTATATGAAATCAATATCGTCGAGGACACGAAAAGATATATATCGCCGCTTGAAATTGAAACGAAAACGTTAAATTTTTTCAGCTCGTGTGAAAAAAACTTGCAACTCAATTTTCTATTATTTATATCAATTATACCTGGACATATATTCTTGAATAGTTCGGGGATATCGTAAACATGAAAAAAAAGAGAGAAAATTCGTTGAGCGTAATGAGGAAAAAAAATTTCCAAATTTTCATTAATTCCTCGGTCATTATTGTTTCCATGGTGATCGGTCGAGGTCGAGGGAAAAACCGATTAAGGTGTTAATTACTTGAATTTTCGACTGGATTTTGAATCAGTACTTGCAATGTAGTTCGTTACCGAAAAACATTTCGCAGAAATTCGACAAGTTCAATAATTGAGTGTCAGTTCCAGTAATCTTCAATAATACAAAAAGTGAATAATTTATAGTGTTTTAAATTTATAATACCGTTTCAAAATAATTTTTTAAAAATGTCGGTGCGGATGTATCTTATGAATTATTTGGAATAGAGCGCATTATACCAAGTTGTATGAAGTATTCGCCTAGAAGAACAGCAAAATATATAAATTCAAACATGTTAAGAAAAAGCAGGGTAGTTGTCGCTCGTTTCATTTTTAAAAACGTTACATACTCGTGAATTTGACATATCAGAAGTATAATTATAAATTAAATGTTATTAATTTTTATTCAATAATTATATTCATTTATAAATATCACTTTTCAGGATTTCAAAGAATTGACCAAAATAAAGTTGAAATAATTTTATATATTCAAAACACATATATATTATCATGAATTTTCTGTTCATTGTAATAAAAGTTGATGAGGCAGGATGAAGTTTTATTTAAAGAAGTTTGTTGATTAAGGAAGAAACTGTCAAAGGAGTATTATAATTCGTAAATGAATACGTTGATAAATCTTGTTTATTTCTTCGAAGGAAAATAGTTTGGTGAAGAATCGACAAGAAATAACGATTCGACGAAAAATAAATAAATAAGCTGAAGTTTCGAAGACGGACTTTAATTTCCTGTTTGCATGCTTCTTTTCTTGTAATTAAGTCTCAGTAATTACTTTTCTTGGCAACGGGACAAGCGCGAGAGCTGCAGAAACAGCATATTTTCTTTTTTTCCCCGGAGACGACAAGATTTACTTTGAATTTTCATCGGTTCTCAAAATACTAAATATTTGAACATAAAACTTTGGATCCCCTTTTCGTATTTCCTCGAGAAAATTCTCACGTAGTTGTTTTTTTCTCATGCTTCACCATCCCCGGACAATTAGTTGAGTCAACAAATTCACGTTATCAGGGTTTCGAATTTTGCAGCGACGATCGCGAGTAGTTTACGACCGAGAGATATTTCTCTCTCTGCCCTGTATCTTTTTTTCCAACGCGTGTAAACATTTTTTACAACGGTAGATTTTTCTCAGGTAACGACTGTTTGCGAGAGGGAAAGAGGGGAGAACGATTCAAGGGCCAGTGAACACTGAAAGAGAGACCGAAAAAATGTTATACCTGCGTGAAATGTAAAAAGGACCTCCCAGGCTTAGGTATACACAAGAAGGATTACACGCGTCCCTGGCTCGAGCGAATTCGTCCCGCACGAGGATCCAAATCGATCGAGAAAAGGAAGATTAAATTGCTCAGATTCCGTCTCGCGGCCGACCGCACATACACTCGGCACGGGGTGGAAAAAAAGTATACTATGTATACATATCCAAACGCGGTGTTTTTCGCACTCGAGTTGTAAACCGAATTTCCGCATCAGGTTTATTTGAGTTTATTTCTCTATTTTTTTTTTTTCAATTTCACGCACCTACATATATTTACCGTTTATCGAATGAAAATAAAGGGCTCGCCGGATAAATCGAGTCTAGTTTTTATCTCGCAGTTTTGGCGTGAGGTTTCTCACGAAAATGATAAATTCCCTTTGGCCGGAGATTCGAATAAATTACGACGGAGCGTCGTACATGAAACATTTTTCCTGGGCGCTCACTCTCTCTCTCGGCGCGAGGATACAAGGAAACACGAGAGGAAAAAGAAGGCGGAAAAAAGGAGAGACAAAAGGAAAATTAAGTGAGTGGGATCAGAGCTGAGAGAAAAATATTCTGGACTTTTTCCAATTTAGGTTGGAAACGCTTCGTGAAAAAAAAATTCAACGCTCGCCCAAAAAACTTCGTGACAATGTTACCAACCAAAATTATGTTCTTCCTTTGATAGCATTTTTTTCCATAATATTTTTATTGTTCTCATAAAAACAGTATTTTCTCCATAACAAGATTTATTTTTTCCCACAAAGATTGATCTTTTAATAAAAGTTTCATGGCAAAAATAAACACTTTAAAAAATAAACATTTTTTACTACGAAATAGTAATTTTCTCACAGACATTTTCAATTTGCTATTGAAAACTATATAGGACAGAAAAAGATTTAAGGTTACGAGCCTTTTGAATACTAACTATATCAACGATATAAAGTAAATCTACCGCAATAAGCTATATATATTCAATACACATATAATATATACACAGAGGACATTTTATACGAAAAATTATTGTTTTTTTTGGACTATGGTAATGGTTTGAAAAAATTTGACAATTTTTCGTCTAAAACACAGTAATTATAATTATAAAATAATCGAATTTTCAATTTTTTGTATTAAAAAATTCTAATAATTTCGAAACTGTACCCACACTATTCAATATAGTAATTTGTCGTGTAAAATTCTCTCTATGTACACAGAATATTGACAATTTCTCTAAATCTTTAGTCATAAAGACAACTCTATTGAATTACGAGTGAAATAATTTTTCATGTATAGAAGTGACAACTGCAGTGATTTTATTATGAAAATAAATATATTTTAATTGGTATCTGTGTTAAATACAATATATTTAGTTCTAAAACTATTAAAATAATCACTATTATGGAAAAATCTACTATATATTGTAATTTCTCTCACATCAGTGTCAAATATACTTAAAAATCGAATTCTATTTTTATCAATATTCTTTAATCGCAGTAAATAGCACGTTTGAAAAGAAAATCGTGTAAAAGTATTCAACTTGACTCGAAATAAGCCATTCTTGTTAGAATTCTGGCGAAAAAAATTCTTTAAAAAACTGACGCCTCGAGCGAGTAAAACTGCAACGCGCACTGGTATAATGAATAAAATAAGCGGAATGTGTGTGAACAAAAAGTCGCGTACAAGACGTTTCGCTCGGAAAAAATCGACTGATTCGCAGTCGTGTGTCATAAATCCGATAAATACTCGTCGATTCGCCTTGGCGATGATTCAATGGGATTTTCAAGCGTTCGTTATTGGGCGTCTCGCTCCTCTCGCGCGCGTTCCCTTCGCTTTACTTTGGCCATTTCTCACCGATCCGCCGTGCGTGTATAACTATATAAATTTTCATGGACAATTTCGTCGTTAGGACGTGATTTATCGGTATCCCACTCGATCCACCGTGGAGAACACCTTTTTAATTTAACTTTATTGTAAATGCGTGTGTTTCGTCCCGGGATTTCGCGCTGATGGCGATGAATCAACGTTTAGCCGCGTTGCGTGCTCGCCGCGGTTTCGTACTGACGTCCAATTCATTTTTCATGTCCTCACGAACCGCGCGGATACACTCCTGATTGATACAAACAGCCCGAGAAACGAGCCAGACTCAAAATCGCTTCGAGAGCGGAAAAAAAAATCCAAGAAAAACGAAAAAACATTACTTCCGCATCAAACGCCAAAATGATTTGTTTCCAGCGAGTTTCAAGAGGGAACAAAACGCGAGAGACGTGTGTATACAGTTATCAAAATATATCTAAAAACTTACTAAATATTTTAAGTATAATTTATGGTTCTAGATATATATTTTTCTTTTCTGTTTTTTTTTAGTGAAAAAGCGAATTTAATAAATCGTGCGGGGGACACAAAAGATTCGTTATCTCGAGACTTTTCCTTCGAGCTTATCGGGAGAATGGCTCGTTCCTTTGGCTCGTGCATGCACAGAGGAAATTCTGGTGAAATGTGTGTAAAGAGAGAAAAAAAAAATAAAAGAAAAGGGAAAGACAGAGAAATCGTGGAAGGATGGGAGAGGTAAGAGCTTTCTCTGCTTTGCATCACGGGGGAATTTTTCGAGACTCCCTCGGGGAGGAAGACAGAAGTATATTTTTTCACTCCCTTTTGTCCCCACTCTTCTCTTTCGATCTTTGCCGACGGAGAGAAGGAAGCTGGACGGGGGGGAGGAGGAAGAATAAGGGACGCGACGAAAACGCGAGTGGAAGGTTGAAAAATCTCTCGTGTGCGTTGCAGAATCCTATTTGCCAGAAATCACCATCAGGAAGCGAAAAACGAGAGAGAGAGAGCCAGGAACGAAAGACCAGGGGTGAAGAACCTGATGAAAATAAATGATGAAGGGCGAGCGATAGCTTTCCGAGGGCGCGGAGTGAATCACGCTCGTTCATTTACTAAATACATTTTTTGCCATATGAACATTATAATCTATTATTCTATTATCCAGACTCGATAATCTATCTTAGCAATCAGAATATTATTTATTTTCACAAAATCAAAAGATTTCAATTTTTGCCTTTTAAGAAAATCGTTTCACCTTTCACTGAATCAAGTTTTTCAATTAAGTATAATTGAAAAACCAACAAGTGTTTGAAAGTTATTTCTTTATTATGACGCACCCAATGTGTAAACTATATAAGTAATTAAACAGTCTTGATGTTAATCGTCTTTGGTGTTGAAGAAAAATGTATGGAACATTTTTGGAAGCTTCAGTAAATTGTCTCGGTACAGGCAAGTTCAAAAATTAGATTGAAATGAAAAGTTTTTAAAGCGTACTAAAAAGTTTGAAATCATAGAGATGCCGAGTCCGCAACGTTTCGCTCAAAAGTTTGGTAACTCTTCGTATTTTAGGAAATTTAACTATACAATTAGCACATGTACATAAAACATAAAACAGTATGTGTTAAAATGTTGATTGCAATGAAAGATTTATCTTGAAGCTTATTTATAAATAAAATAAATATTATTTATTTATCTAAGTTATTCAATTTATCATATAATATTATACGGGTAAAGTCTAACTTTTTGGGTGTTTTGTATGCAAAATAAAAATAATTGAATAAAAATAATAATCCTGACAAAGCTTTTATTTTTTAGTATCGCAATAACCATTGTATACCATAAAATCTTGTAAATTATTAAATATGTACACTATAATAAACAATAAAAAAGTTAAGTTACTTTTGTTAAAATTATTTCTCAGCAACGAGCTTCCTAATCGTTGTGAAATTTTCACACGTTGCTTGAGAAATATTATTCAATGATATATAATATTTTCGAAAATTTTACATAACTTTTTTTATTTTGGACACAATATACTAAATAATTAGGAACAATGATAAAGAGACTTTATCATAAGATACCACGATCAAAATGTGTTACAAAACATCTCCCATCTTTTTTTTATATTTTTCATAAGGCTGGATGAAAAAAAAAAGTGATTTTCAAAAATCAACGTCTCGACTTTTATACGGTAGAGCCTTTTTAAAATTTGTACACATTTGCATATGACCAAAATTAAGTTTTGAACAAAAAATCATGAAATAGTGTCCTAAAAAATGTTACGCGACTCCTACGTTAAATAAAACTCGCGTTTAGGCGTAAAAAATGCGCATACATCATACATATATTTCTGTTCGAGTTTAATTTGAAAATTTAACGCTGAAGATTCTCGTCTGTCACGTAGCTCGTTTTCGCTGGTCGGAGATGAAAAGTTGGCGTGACGGGGGGAGTGCAGGAAAGAATTCACGTTCCATTAGAAGCACGACACACGCGCGTGCGAGAACTCGCGCTCGCGATGTTTCTTTGCCGAACGTGAAAGCGGGACGTAATGAAGGAAAACGTAGCGAGGAACTCGGGACAAAAATATATAGAAAACGACGCCAATCAAAATTGCAATTGAGAATTAGGGGAACGAGATGGAAAATGAAAGGAATGACGCGAGCAGAGACACATATCTCGCGAAAACTTGAGCAGAAATTCACCATTATTATAAAACTTCAATTTTTCACGTACTTAGGTATATACTTATTGTTATTACTTTGCCATCTTCCCATTTTCTTATCTTCTGCTCCTCGAATAAAGAACAATAAAGCAGAACTTGTAAACATCGAAGAGAAACAAGAAGAAGAATAAAAATATATAAATAACGACCGAAAAAAGCTTCACGAGAACGGAAGAGAAAAAAGAAGTTGCGAAGGAATTTCCGCGGAAGAGAGAGAACGAAGGAACATGAGAAACGAGAGGAAAACTTTTCTTGAAAAACAATATCTTATTCCCTTCTTAATTTTTTTCTCCCTTGAAATTCTTCATCTTCCTATATATTCAACATTTTTTTCCGTACATCCAAGGGTTGTAAAAAGCGATGGGAGCCCGCAAAGAAAGAGAAAAAAATTGCGCGAGCTTCGGCGGAAAAACAATTCTGCGGTGGTATGAATGTGAATGCTCTCGTTTTTTCCCCGCTCACTCCGTACGCGATAATGCCGAAGCTTTTTTTCCTTCCTTATTCACGCCCTCGCGTGTATTATGCTCAGGTGAGGATTCTTTTTTTAACATGTTTTTCCGACCGTTTTTTATTTAACAATTTTTCTCCAACCCCATTGCTGGAGGAGAAGAGCTCGGAATAAAATGGAGGAGCGTCGGATAATCGTGGAGGGTGCGGAGAGAAGAAGTGAGAACAAAGGGGAAGATGGATCCCAGAAAAACAATAGGTAAGTAAAAAAAAAATAAGGGAAAGAGGGCAAGAGAAAATAATCGAGGATAAGGAAAAGGGGGAAATTTTTCCATCTCACTTCGTCGGGTGAAAGACGCGGATGGATTCAAATGCGGCCCAGCAAACATTTCTCATCGTCGCGTAATTGAATCGTCAGAAATCCGAGGCGTCCTGCAACTGAGCGCCTCGAGAAATCCGCGTCTTCGCGCAAGAAGAGTGGTACACTCGAATCGCGCTAAAAAAAATGCAATATACCTTTACATTCGAGAAGAAAATTAATCGCGAAGAGACTTAGCAGGTATCACCAAAAAAATTATCTTCACCTTATATTAATATCTCAAAGCTATTTCAATCCACTTCTATACATTTATGAGAAAAAATATATGAAATTTAATCAAAGAAAATGAGGATTAAATTAAATTTTATACATTTTTATGTATTTTATCTCAAATTTAAAAGAAAAATAAAAAATATTCTTAACATAATTTATAAATGTATAATATTGTAATCGCAATTTATAATTGGGAAGTAAAAGTAAAGAGATTGTAAACGGCAGTACGTTAACTTTACTTTTTACTTTTCTACTCAATACCATATTTTAAGCTAAATTTGGCTTTTTAAAACTACAGAAGAGTTTTTTTGAGTAAATTTACTCCAAAATAATCAATTTTTTTTGTAGCAGCCACAGTCAAGATAAAATACGAAAAAAAATAATAATAATGTCAAGAGTAGAGATGTGAAGAGTAGAGTTCTGGACGAGCAGTACATTGTATTGTCCGTCGATGTACCTTAAAATTTACAAAATTAAAAAAAGGAAAAATAATGTGGATGACAATTTAAATACTATATAGAATATTAAGAAATCTTGTATATATTTTCTATATACTCTTTTGTTTAAAGATGTGTGCTTGTTTTATCCAAAATGATGAGTAAAATTTATATAAAATATTGATTTTGACCAAAGTTTGAAATTTTTTAGAAATGATCACACAGATATTATCTACTTCTGCAATTATTATTATTTTTATCATTAATCTAATCACTTGTATAATTAATACACAATAATTTATAAAACTTATCTGATCAAATTTATAATTATTGTGATAGTTTTATAATTGATCTAATAATTTTGATAAATTACTATAATATTACATAATAATACATAAAATCTTTGTATTTACCAAATTTCTGTCAGACAGTACGAAAAATCTAATAATTCTTCGTACAAAAATTTCTCCGTATATGTAACTCCAAATTCTTACCCAAACTTTGAAAAAAAAGGAAAAAAATAATAATAATTAACATTAAAGTCGCGACGAGTAATGAAGAGAGTGCAAAAAACGAGATAATGACACTGGCGATATTATTACAATTAATGTAATAATTTTTATAATTAATCTAATCACTTGTATAATTAATACACAATAACATTTAAAGCTTATCTGATCATATTTATAATTATTGTGATAATTTTATAATTGATCTAATAATTTTGATAAATTATTATATAATATTTTGAAAAAGTTACTATACATATAGACAGTACGAAAAATCTAATGATTCTTCGTAAAAAAATTTCTCCGTATACGGAACTCCAAATTCTTACCCAAACTTTGAAAAAAAGGGAAAAAAATAATAATAATTAACATTAAAGTCGCGACGAGTAATGAAGAGAGTCCAAAAAACGAGATAATGACGATATAGAGATACTCGACATTCGGAAAAGCTTCGGACACATGAATAATTGATAAGCGGTAGATAATGAATTTTCAATATGAAACATTCATGAATTTGGAGGGGCGAGAGGGAGGGAGAGAGAGAGAGTTTGGTTTGCGCCGGGATTTATCCGTGCCCGAGTCAATCGCAAAAAAATAAAAGAGGGCGCGCGGACCGGGGTGTGTATGCGATCGTGTATATCCGATTGTTGGTGTAGGTCGAATCAGTTCAATTTGCATCCGGCTTGGAGGATACCGGAGCGACGTACATAATCGAGCTCACTCGCTCTCGCGCATAAATCGCCGATTTTCGCTCTCCGTGCAGCCTTCTCCGTGTATTTTATCCGGCGAGAGAGATCGAGAGGAAAAGAGAGAGGGAGAGAGATAAGTGACAGAGACGAACACAGGGAGAGAGAGACGAAGATAGCGAGATTGATGGAGGGAAAATAAATCTTGGAGCGTGTCGTGTGTTTTGCCCTGAGAGTGAGACGAAAGTATTGTCATTCCGGGCCTCGGAGATGCGAACAGCCCGTGGGAAGAACAACCCCGGGAGGAAACGAGGAGCGCGTTTTCCCCGCGAGCCGACGAATAAAAATATTCGCGAGTGTATTACAAAAAACGAGAGCGAGAAACGAGACGGTGATATAATGAAAAAATTCGAGGCCCCGCCGGGCGGCGATCCGAAGAAAAATGGTCGAATCGTCATTGGGACTTGACGCATGATTAATTGACTGGAAAGCGAGAATTTTTCACGTTTTTCGGGCTCCATTTTTTCTTACGCGAATATATGCTAAACTCGATGAATTTCGTCCGGGAATCTTCCAGAAAGCTCTCAAGTTTCGTGTCCCTTTTTCTTCAATTCAATACGATTTTTTGAATTATTTAATAATAGTATATTGTGGATTAAATAATTGTTTAAAATGGTTTTGCGATTCAGGGTGGATTTGCGTCAGAAACGAAAGCGGGAAGAATTCACGAGGCTCTGATCAAAGCGAAATCCTTTTTAATGCGATCATTCGCACACGCGAATGCAACAGACGCATTAATCCTTTCCAGGCAAGCGGAAATAAACCCTTCAGGGTTCAAGTAACTTTGATCGCCCACCATTTGTACTTTCATCGTGTACACAAACCATAACAACAATAACCATCACATTTATAATTTTTCACATTATCATAATTATTTTTAAAGAATGTTAAAAATTCAATAGAGAGAGAACAAAAAACAATTCTTTAAAATATATACATTATCTACACTTTTAAAAGCCGAAATCAATAAAGATTATTAATTTTACGAGATTTATGTATTATTGGCAATTAGTTTAATCGAAAATTTGTTTTTAGCACTCGTATAATTATTTTAAAAGAATGTTTAAAATATTCAACACAAAGATAACAAGAGAATAATACTTTCAAATGAATTATTTGTTCTGAACGAACAGAAGCAAAAAAAGGATTTCTTCGAAACATTTATATGTTATTATTGGTGATTAATTGAATTGTAAAATTTTTTTAGATTACAAAATTCCGCGGGAATTAAAGTCATTGCTATTAACACGGAACGACCGATATAAGCATCAATTTTTCAACCTCGTATAATTATTTTAAAAGAATATTTAAAATACAACACAGAGAGAAAAAAAATAATTCTCTGAAATACATTATTTATTTCAAAAAAATCGGAAGAAAAATGATTAAATTAACAAAACATTTAAATGTTATTATTGGTGATTGATTGAAATGGACAATAATTTTTTGAAAATTATTTTTAAATTATAAAATAACGCGGGAATTAAAGTCATTGCTATTAACAAGGAACGATCCATATATGCATCAATTTTTCGGCCTCGTATAATTATTTTAAACGAATATTTAAAATACGACACAGAGAGAACAAAAAATAATTCTCGGAAATACATTATTTATTTCGAAAAACTTGAATGAAAAATGGTTAAATTAACAAAATATTTAAATTTTATTATTGGTGTTTTTAGATTATAAAATAACGCGGGAATTAAAGTCATTGCTATCAACACGGAACGACCCATATATGCTTCAATTTTTCGCACTCCAATTTTGAAAAAAAAAATTATATTTCAGAAAACTTTATTTATTTTGACCAACCAGAAAGAAAAAAAGATAAATTTCACGAGGTATCTTGAATATTATTATTACCGTTTAATTGGAATCGTAAAATAGTTATTGGATTGTAAAGTAACGCGGGATGAAACAAAGTGATAGTCTTATCAAGACGGAACGACCCGTATATGCATCAATTTCCCCCCTTTTCACTTTGGCTCAATGACTGGACTAGGCAGCCGGGAATGGTAGCTGCGGCGTGAATCTGTCCGCTGGAAATTTGCAAATAAATCGCATTAACACCCGGGAATTGGCCGAGCATCGAGACTAAGCGATTCAGCTGTGACGGATTCCGTTTCCGAAAACAAAACGATTCTTCGGGATATACGTGTACAGCGTTGTTGCCCCGAACGCCAATTCTCGACTTGGCGATTTAGGGACGAAGTGCCTATTCAATCCCACTAATTCTACCCCGAAATCGAAAATAACCTCTATTGTTTATCCGACAAAACCGCACGAATCTCGTCACTCCTCGTTCCCTTCCGAGAATTACGAGTCGCGAGTTTAAAAAGGAGAAAAACAAAACAGCCTCGCCGGGTCACCTTGCTCCTTGTATAAAAAGCCCCGGCGATTATATTATATTTAAATTTTATTAAAAAATGGACTTACCGATTTTCAGCGCGTCTCACTCGGTACCGAGTCCTCGAACCAACACACAAACACGAGAAAAAAAAAAACTCACTTTTTTCAATCGAGTGTTCGAACGACCGTTACGCAAAAATTCGACGAAAAAAATGTCCGGCGCGGGCCCGCGAATCTATTAGCGAATAAAGTTTACGAAGTTGCCTCACGAAACTTGACGTTGTCCTTTACGCGGATTGAAAATAAGGATCGGGATACGAGTGGAACGATGTGCGACCCGTCGCATCCAAAATGCAACTTGAACCGTAGCCCGCGCTTCGTTCACTGTCGAAGCAAAACACGAGGTTTTCGGAGAGGGGCTCGCGGTTTCCACCACGCGACGCGAACGGGCCGTGATTCGCCGGCTAGCCGGCGTCGAAATGCCCGCGAGAGGGCAGAAACGCTCGGGCAAACGCGAAAAACGACGCGGCCGTTCCGCGACTCTCAATCGTGAGAGTAGCGTCATCCTGCGGATACAAAAGAAGGATGACGTTTAGTCGGAAATGCAGGAACTCTGTAATACTGACGGCGAACTCCAGCCAATTTTAAACGTAAATTCAAAATTACAGAAAAATATGATAGTTTTTAAAATGTAATTGATATATATTGTACTATCATGCAACTGAGTATATTTTTAGATATTTTCCATTATAATTGGACTAGGCGATGATAACTTTTGCTTCTAGAGCCAAAAATTGAAGAGTTTATCTTTTACGAAATGTCAGTTTACATCAATTGTTAATTCGAAATTTTTGAGAGCCAATCAGAATCTTGGAAGATCTGATTCATTCCATTTTTTTTAAGCTTTTAATAATTTTAATAACAGCTTTTTGAGCGACTATTCATCATTTATTGAAGATCTAATTAATTTCAAAGTATAGAAAAAGACCGTGAATGTGAGTTTTCGAGTTTGTAGATTGCAACTTGCGAATTGCAACTTGAATTACCACTGTCATTAAAATGTTGATCGGATTTATTATCTTAGAAATTATCTCGATAATTATTATCTTAGAAACGATGAAATATTTTTGTTTCATATTTTTAAGCGACTTAAAAACTGCGAAAAATTGCGATTCTTCATGAAATCAAAAAAATTGCTGCTAACTTTGACTAGATTTGAATTGGATATTTTGGTTTCTTAGTATACATAGTACAAGATGAACAATTAAATGAATATTACCATCGCTTGGAAATAATTTATAATCCAATGGAATTGATAATTATACTTCTAAATTTCGAGAATCACCGGCCAAGTTTATAAAACTGTGAATGCGCGAGAGGAACTTTTTGCTGCTGCAAACGGTCCACCGGAAAGTGGCGCCAGCTCGCGGTAGAAAATTTAACTTGCTGAATTCATAATGGAACGCAGTCAAAGGTAACGTATGCATTTCTTTGACAAACCAATACAGCGAAACGAGGCGATGAATATAAATATATTTTAATCTCGTCGCTTGTGCGACTTGTCGGTATCGCTCTCTAGTGGAGAAGTCAGTAATCATATAGCGGTGCGCTAACGGATCGCATCGAGGCGCGTAGGGGTAAAAATGACGCAAAGCTCGGACAATTCCGGTGGGCGCTAGAGTTTCACGATTCTGCCCGAACGGGTCAACGTCTGAAGTGAGAAAACGTCCGTGGGTTGCACGCACGTACGGAATCGTGCACGAAATGTGCGTTCGTCGACAAAATTGAAACGGAAAGGCAGGGAAAAGCGGGAGAAAGAATGAAAAATTCATGAACAATGACGCGCCTTTTGAAAAAAACAACGGAAAGGCTCTGAATAATGAAAGAAACATAGCAATCGTTCGGAAACGATGTCGCTATTTTCGTCGAAAATATAAAAACCTTTGAAACAAAATTACATATTGAAAAAAGTAAACATGAGAGAAAACACAGTAAAGATTTAAGATAGCAAATTCGCATTCAGACATGACGAGGTATAAATAAAACTCGAAAAGAATAAAATGTCCCGTATACTCCTTTACAACGGTTCCCTTTCGACAATTGTAAAAGAAGGAAAGAAAAAAGCGTGCCGCAGCGTTCTCATGTTTCCTCGAGAGATTAGTGGGCAGTAGCGTCGAAAGAAGGCGCAATGATCTCGGAAAACGTAGCCAGTACGCCGCGCAGATGCGTCGAATCCTCGTCGTCAGAGGGCGACACGGGCGTTAGTTCGGCGCAACGTCGCGCGGCGGCGCCCCCGTCCAGTCTCCTTCTCCCTCCGCACTTGGCCCGGCCGAGCGCTCCTCAGCCCGTTACGAAAAACATCGAGCGTTCGATGTTTCTTTCTCCCCCAACCGCGATAGAGTTGCGCGATTAACGAGCCGGGTGCGAGCGAGACGAAAATACGAATGCTCCGAGATAAAAGTCCGTAGAGAGCGAGAAATATATTCTCCCGGTTAAGCACTCTCTGGCAGGCTTGCCTTTGCTGCGCGACAGCCGCCGTTCGCTCCAACACCCAAGGGGTTTTATTAGGTAGGACCCGCGCGCGTCAGCCCGTGCGCCGAGTCTATGTTTGCGTGTGTATATGTATGTGCGTATGTGTGTGTGCTCTCTTCCGACTGTCAAGGCACCCGCCAGTGAACGAGTAACCATCGAGAGGGGCCATTGCCTCGAGTACGCGCATTCCCCGTGAAAAAAAAGAAGAAAGAAACGGAAAGAAACGAACACCTGAAAGAGAACGGAAACAAAAAATAAAAGCGATAGCAGAAGAAAAAAAGAAAAACAGTACGCCGTGACGACACGAAGAGACGGCGATCGGGGGAGGTGGCGGGGAGGGGAGGGGGGGAGAGAGAGAACGAAAAGAAACAAGTCGAGTCCGCGAATGAGCGAGAATCGGCGATAAACGGCGGCTCGGCCCGAGAGCCGCTGAGAGAGTGAGAGAGAGAGCGCGCGCGAGAGCAAGTAGTAGGAGGAGGCGAGGCTGGCAAACGGAGCGAACCCAACGGAGCAAGAAGCAACGCGCGGAGACTTCGGCCCCTCGCGCGTGTGTGTCGACGTGGTGGAATAGAAACGCTCGTGAGCGCGAGAGAGAGACGAGAAAGAAATTTTAAAGCGCGACAGGGAGAAAATTTTATTTGCGCGAACGCGTCTCGTAACGGACGGCGAGAGAACAAGTGGACGGAGAGGGGTGGGGACCGAGAGTGAGTTTCGGCCGTTGAGTGTCGTCGAGAGTGCGCGAAACTCGCGGCGGTTTTGCTCGAAGCGCGCATCGGATGCTCCGAACCGGATTTTGCGGAAAAATCGGCGCTCTCTCTCCCGTCCGCCGCCTCGTATTCCCGCGAGCGACCGTTTCTCCGCAGATAACTCGGGTACGAGTTTCCTCTTTTTTTTTTTCGCTCCTCGCCGTCCTCGAGGATCGTGAAACGGGCTCGGCGCGCTAATCCGTCGCGCAGCCTCGCAACGTGTTCGAGGCGAGTCTCTCGGGGAGGCCGCACGACGAAATATTCTCTGACAAGGCACGAATAAATAAGGCCGCAGAGAGCGGAGAGTCCCTCCGCGTGGCTCCCTCTGTGCGCGTGTCTCAGTGTGTCAGAGGCGCACCGCGCTCCCTCGTTTTCCCGTGGGTGCGCGCGACACAACCGGAGTTTCCTCGCGCGGCCGTAAAACGAGAACGGAGAAACGCTGATAAAAAAAAAGAAATGGTGGTAACGAGATAGAAAATAAAAGAGAAGCGTTTTGAAGAAAAGAATCCTTTCGACGGAGGATCGTTGTCAAAAAAGTGCAAGCAAAGTGTCGCGCGGGGCATCGTCCATTATTATTTCGTCCGCCCGTACGATCCTCGGTGTGTGTCGCCCGCTGTGTATGTGCTGTTCGCGCGAGTGCGTACAGAGTGCGCTGCGCGCGCGTACGCCTGCCGTCTTTGTCCCTCGTGCGCGGCGAGAGAGCCGCGGATCTGCCCGTTTGACTTTCCTCATCCCCGTAGTCTCGAGCGAGATAGGGATAGAATCGTCAGGAGGGAATAACGACGACGTCGCGAGGCGGTGATACGCGAAGAATCTTTCCTTACCGATCGAGGAAAAACCGGAGCGTAGGGAAGAAACGAGGCTCGTCGAGAGAGAGAGAGAGAAGGAAAGAGGAAGCCTCGTCTTTCTCCCCCCACCGTACGAGCGCAGCAGCAGCAGCACGTTTGCCGCTAGCTCGTTCTTTCTCGCCGTCCGTCTCGCTCCCGCTCGGCCGATCTTCGTGCTCGTCGACAGCCAGCCTCTCTTCTTCTTGCGCGAGAGAAAAACGACTTGTTCGACGTTTCCACGGGGGGAGGAGGGGAACCATGAGAGATACTATCCGTAACGAGTGAATTTCGGGGAGAGTGCGCCGAGGGACGCGCGGCAACGAGAAATAGGGGGCACGAGGGATTTACTCGGCGAAGGTGCGGTTTTTCGTCGGCGAGCTGCGGCGGCGGCGGCGGCGGAGGAGGAGGAGGAGCGGAGAAGGAAAATAGGTGTGCGGGAAGAGGAGAAGAAAAAAGTGAAAAGAAGAGAGTGTGAGAGAGAGAGAGGAGAAATAACGTCGGCGAGGAGCGTTAAAAGAATTATTCTCGGAGTTCCCGGTGGTGTGCAATGTGATATCGGCTGTCATTGATGTCCGTCGTGGTAGTGACGAGCCTCGAGAAAAGTTCACGTGCCTTCGCGATCGGTGATTACGACGCGACGACTAACGGGAACGGCGGAATCGTCGCGAGGCGGCCGCTCTCTCCTGGCCGTACGAGCATTCTTCCTTCGGGATCCATGAGAATCCCGGAATTGAGCGACTCCCGAATAGCGGCACGCCGTCGGTGATCGAGCGGGACTTTGTCGAGGTAAAGTGCGCGATACCGAGGCCAGAAACACGGATATATATACGAGTTAACAACGTACGCTCCTGAAACTCTTCGATCGACGACGTACCACTCTTTTTTTTCCCCGTCCTTCCTTCCTTCCTTTCTTTCTTTCTTTCGTTCTCTCTCTTTTTCTTTTGTTTCGCCGTTTACGAATAATCGCGTGCGCGCGAATTCTTCCTCCTCGCGGATTCCCCGACGAAGCGGAGAGGTGGCGAACGAGGATTACGAGGCGGTATCAGGATGAGCGGAAGACCGAGGACGACCTCCTTCGCAGAGGGCACTAAGCCACCCGCGAATCCGCCCCTGGGCGGCATGAAGATCAGCAGTGAGTAGTGTCTTATATACCGAGCGCTTTATTTTCTTTCTTTTCCTCTCTTCAACCGAGAGATCTTCCTCTCGCGTGCTTCTTTCGTCACCGTCCAGCGTGCAAATCGCGAGTTTACCCAGTTTATTGTTCGCCCGACTATCGATCGAAGCGTTTTATTATTTCGTCCCCACCGGGACTAACGTTCTCGCCGTTTGAGGTTATGTCCGCGCTCGCGGCGGCAAATTTGAATCGAGCTTCGTGTTCCGATTCGGTGTCAATTCTCGATTGTTTCAGTGACTTTTTGACGTCTTTTTTTGTTTGTTCTGTAATAAACCGGGAATCGCGTTTGCACCTGCGACGGAAAATGGAAAACTGTATTTTCCTTCTTTTTTCAACACGGCACTGGCGAGAATATTTTTATTTTTTATTTTTCTCGACTCGTGACTTGCCGATTACTCGGATATTGACCTTGACGACGAGATTATTCCTCCGTGTTGATGAGATTTTCTACAAAAACACGATTCCCCGCGGCTGGCGGGAAAATTTGAATCCCGCGTCGGAACTCTGACGTTCGGAACGTCAAATCGATCTCGCCCCGAATTTTTTTCGTGGCCCGAATTTAATCGATACGAGTCACGATATCTTTTCGCGAAAGTGTCTCTCATCCTCGAATCTGGTGAGAAATATTTGCGCGTAATTAATTTCTGGTCGACCGATCGCGACCGTTCAAGAACAATTATTTGAATCTTTCGCAAAAAATGACAGGAAGTTGACAGCGTGAAAAAATGATGAGCGGAGTGAACGCTCGCAGCGTGTTTCCTCGCGACTGACGCGCTTTCGTGTGCGTGCGAGAGCCTCGCGGTCACGCTTGGTTGGCCAAACAGTAATTTTAGCTGAAACGGATTGCACATTTGCAAGTCCCGTTGACGACGCTGCTGCTCTCTGCTGAACTCGGCGGACCGGCCGTCACGAGCTTTTTTAAAAATATTTCTTTTCGGCTCTAGTCTCGCTCTGACTTTTCGTCTTTTCGCTGGCGGCTCGCATGCCTATCTCTCTGTTTTTTTCTCTCTCTCTCTTTCTCTCTTTCAACTTCTCTCTGCCCTTCGGTCTCCCCTCGCATCGACGCTCTCGTGTACCCATGTTTATTAAAATCCGAATTTGTGCTCACGCGTTGCTGCGACAGTGAATGAACTCTCGACACTCTCGCCACCGACATTCGTACGTCTCTTTTTTTTTCCTCCCCGTCTCTCTTTCCGTCTTCCGTGCATGCCGTTGCTTGCGCTCGTCTTCCGTGTGTGTTTCCTCGTGCACCGAGGTCAGACCATTTTTTTTTTCACCCAGTGACAAGTATTCGAGTGAGAAAGCGTTATTTTTCCTTTGTCACATTCTTTGTCCTTTATTTTGTATTTTCTCTCACTTGTTCGTAAGTTTCTTTATTCCTCGTGTTTATCGTTCGTGATTATCTCAGACTCTGTTTTCGATTTCTTTTATCTCGTGTCGCTGCTTTTTTTCTCTCTCTCTCGCTCGCTCGCGATCTCGCTCTCTTCGCGAGAAATGCACGAAATTGCCGATCGGATCTCCGATAGGGAACGAGTGAACGATTCGGTTTCGGTATCTCGCGAATATTTTTATTTCTTTCTTCCTTTTTCTTGACGTGTGCAGTTGTACTCGGTCGTGGGGCTCGTCAATGAGCGAACTCGACCCTCACACTCCTCGCCAGACGATTCGTCTTTATTCTCATCATGGCCGTGAATATTCGTCTCGGCTCGCAGCTGTTTCGAAATGGTTCAATCAAAGAAGCCTCAATAGATCAATTTTCAAATTTATTCGAGGCAACGCGTACATTCCGAATTCGACATTTTTATTCGTGTGTCAATAAAAAAAAAATAAAAAAAGAAAAACACACTTTTTCATACCGTCCTCGCGTGTTTCACGAGTCGTCGAATTTTCGGACGTTCCTTTGTTATTTTTATGAGCGTGAAAATATTAGCCGGGTGCCCGACAATTTTTTTTTAATTCGATCTCAATCAAACTCTGCTTATTTATTTAATTTGCAAATGAATTTGGATAAAATCTGATAAGCGATTGCGACTCTGATTTCGAGAATTAATGTGTCCCAGCCGACAGCTGTTCGAGCGCGTTCGTTCTTTTTTCGAATACAATGCTTTTTTTTTAATCCGAAAAATGTGTGTCGCGCGCTCTCTCTCTTGCCGAAACAAGAGGGAGGATGCGTCGGTTTCAATGTCGTCACTATTGCGCATCGGACGGTAATTCAGAAGCCACGGAGAAACAAAAAGAGTGCGAGTCCGGACGAAAAAGGTTTCTCTTATCATCGACTGTTCGACGACGGAACGATACGATACCCCGACACGCGTACTTCCAAACAGAAGCGTTTTCTCCTCAATTATTTTTATCGCTATTCTTTTCGCGATCGATCGCAATCATGATCTCTTTACTTCTTAAGAAAAATCATTGCGGTGACAGTATTAATATTTGAGCTGATGACGGAAAAAAAAATTTATCACGTGTTAAAATATTACAAAAAAAGAATTATGTAGGAATAATTTTTTAGCTTTGTTACTTAACATTAATAAAAATTTTTTATTAAATAGTCTTTTCGTCTAAAAGTGGTCTCAAAAATCATTGCGGTGACAGTATCGATATTTGAGCTGATGATGGAATAAAAATATAAAATTTTAACACGCGTTAAAATATTACAAAATAAGAATTACATAGAAACACATTTTTAGCTTTGTCACTTAGCATTAAAACAATTTTTTTATTAAATAGTCTTTGGTCTAAAAGTAATCTGAAAAATAGTTGATACGTGGAAAGCATGTGCAGGGAAAATTTACAATGTAACAAGTTTCAAGAAATTTTGAACGGTATTCATTTCATGATCAATTCAAAAATTTGGATTTGTTTTAAATATTTAAATTAATTAAAAAATGCAAATATGATTTAATTATTTGAGTTCCATATATGGAACTTTCATTCATATATATTTTCCATTGAAGTGAATCAAAAAATTTTTGTGGATAATGACATTTATATTTGCAATATATTTGATTTTTATCGACTGAATTGACTTTATCGAAAAAATTCTTAATGATTTTTACGAGAAGAAGCAAACAACATAAAAATAAAGTTGATATCTCAATTTTTTTGAAGTTACAGCTCTTCAAAATTCAATAATTCATTCCATCGAAAATCGTAGATAAGAAAAATACTAATTATATTGAGTATAATCCTAGAATTTATAATGAAAAATTAAACAAAAACCCAGTTTTTTGTCTTTTTTGTTGCCAATTTCTTGCATGACAGTTTTCGAAATATCATTCCTCGATTTTTTTATTCATAAGTAACAATAAAATAAACTAATGCAAGAAAACCACAATTTTTTTTCATTATTTACTTGTTTTAACAGTAAAAAAAATTTCTACAGGGTTTTAGTTTCGTGAATCGTGTTAAAATCGTGTAAATTCCAAGTATACAAATTATCTCGAAAAAGAAACAATCAATGTATTTTTAATTGTACCATCATACACAGAAGTATCTACAAAACTATACTTAAATTTCATAAACTTCCTCAAAATCCGTTTCGCGGTAGTATCATCGCCTTGTAAATGTTTCAAGGACGAAAGGGTCAATTCCACAAAACTTGCGTAACGAGCAGTTCGAAACGATGTAACACCGAAAACGGTGCTGTAAATTTGAAGAAAAAAAAAGGGATTATAGATTCGCTCGTCGAATTCGTTGAACGAGGAAAATGATCTTGACGTTCGACCTCTTTCCTCGTATCGTTCGTCCTTTTAGCCGGTGTTTCCCGGGTTGGGGTGGAGAGGCGAAAAAATGGATGGGATAACCCGGCGATGTTCCGAAGGCTCAGCGAACTGGGTCAATATCCTGGCGTTTCTCTGTCACGTTGTGACGCGCGCGCGCATTCTTTCCTCGCCGGCACTTCCGCGCCCCTCGGCCGGTCCCTCCTTCTTTCCCTCCCTTCCTCCCTTCTTCGCTCACAATGTAAACAGAAGAAAGGACCGAGAGGAGACAGAATGCAAAATTCGCAGTAAACAAGCCGTACAGTATCTTTTTTTTTTACTTTTCTCGACTTTTATTTTCTCATACCGTGTCTTCTTTCCATCCCTTTTCAATTCCCTGTCGCTCTCACTATTTTTTTTGTCTTTTATCGTTTTTTTTTTCCACTTCTTTCGCCGAAGACATTTCGTATTTATGGGTCACAGGGACGCCTCGGAAAAAGTATTTAACCCCGGAGTGTCGGCGAAAGAAAGGAAAAATGAAAGTTTTCCCGGGCGAAAGTGGCTCGTGGCTACGAGTCTGGGCTTTTGTGAAATATTCAAGATACTCGCTCACCCCGCGAGTCCTTTTTTTTTCACTTTTTTTTATCGCTATCATTACTTACGCTATTTTTCGACGTGAGTTTTTTTTATGACAAATCCAACGCGATCGATAGCGCAAATTGTCTCGATGCGGTGCTGCAAAATTTCTTGAATATTTTTTTGATTCTCCACATTACATTTTGAAAAATAATGTGAAAAAAGTGTCGACCAAAGTCACACTTTGTAAAACCTTTTTTTTTGTTAGTCGCGATTATCGAAACTCGGATCAACCGCACCCCCGATTAATTTTGAGGACTATCGAACGAGAAGCTTTCCGTATACACTCAAGAGTAAAATTTGTTTGAGATTACCAAATATATTTAGTTACTTTCGAAGATTAAATATAGAATTTTTTTTTAAATATAATTTCGATTGAGGTAAATTTTTATAAAAAATTCGAGGGCTTCCTTTCGCCTAATTATTTTATAATAATAATAAGCTAATTACTGAAAGCTTCGAATCGTATCTACAATTATTCTGCCTCGTGCAAATCGATAAACCGCCCACAGCAATATTTGATGTTGAACATTTTCAGTTGTTTTAGCATTTCTTTTTTTGCATCCAGAATAAAATTTTTTTATCTCGTCGAATATCTGTTCTCATTTAACAAAGATTATCGTAGATATCTCTTTTTTTTCAAACAATTATATTTCAAAAAATGAATAAATATTTATAAAAACGTATTCAGAAGCTTCGAATAATTTTTTTTTTCGTTCCAATTACAATAAAAACACGGAACGTGGGACGCTTCGTGCATAATTCACTCGCAAGTACATCTCCGAATTTTGTCAATAGCGATTGTCCTCGCTGTGATTCGAGTTATACTCGTTGGATCGAGACTCGGGAGAGGCTACGAGCGGTTTATCGATCCAACAGAGCGAAATGGAAAGAGGGAAAAATAAATCGAGAGTCGCTAGAGAAATCCTAATCCGGATAATTTTTCTTTTCATTTTTTATTTCTCTCTCTCTCTCTCTTTTTCTCATTCATTCCGAAATCGTCGGGAGTCATGCAAAACCTTCACCTTTTTCCTCGTGCGAATGACGAAACAGCCCGGGTTCGTGAAAAATGATAAATTCATCGGGTAGTTTCGTTCATCGCGATTATTTTTTATCAAACCGCGAATTTTATTGTCCCGCGAACACGTAAGCTCCCGAGAGCGAAGGTCGATCACGGTTAAGGCAGTTCTACAAGTACAGTCAAATAAAAAGTTTTTATTTCAATTTATCTCCATACCATGTGGTTTTTCAGTTTAAATTTATTTACAAAAGTTGTTGAAATTGTTTCAACAACAACATATTCCAAATTCAAGGTCATCAAAGGTCACCTGTACTTGCTACGCATGTATGAAAATTTAAAAAATCATAGTCTTAGGATTTTTTTAAAAAACTTGAGAAAGCTTCTTTGAAATACAATAAAGAGCTATGCTAAATTTTAAGAAGGTTTACCAGCTAGAATTGAAGATATTTAGGATTGGAAATCGCAATATTTAACGTGGGCTCTTATGAGAGAGCACTGAAAATAGAAATTTTTAATAATAAATATCTCAATTTCTACGTGGTGAAACCTCTTAAAATTTAGTATGCACATGCGTAACATATCAATGAATGAAATGACTTTTAAGTTTGCATTGTTGGAATGCAACGATTTTTTTTTAAATTTATCCAACTTTTTTTCGATTCTTCTTCAAAAAGTCATTAAAATCAGTTCTTTAAATACAAAAAGAATGAGCCCTACGGAACCCAATACTTTTAAGGATTAAAAAATGAAAAAAAAATTCTGTCGTCACTCCTTATGCAATTTAAAATTCGTTGCATTTCAACGATGCAAACTTCAAAGTCATAGAATGACTGTACCAATTTTCAACAATATCCTAAATAATCGATAAAATTATAGAACCACCTTAAGCATTCGGGTTTTCGCGTGTATGAGAACGCGGCGCCGCGCAAACGTCTACGTAGCGGCGGATCTGGGTCAATAATAACCCTTTTGCACGTTTCGCCGTCTCATGTTCCCCTCCCTCGCACCCAAGAATTTTTCCGTCCATTCATTCCACGCGACAGACGTTTCGTCGTTCAGAACGGTTTTCCAATTCATTTCTAACGTTAATTTAAGAAAAATTGTCTCATTATATTCGGTAACAAAGTAACTCGAGCGATAAACTTTTGTTCCCTTTGACGATATATAAACTAAAAGTTTTTTTTTTATGTCTCTTCCAAGGTAGAATGAAAAATATTTTTTTTTTCATTGAGAATACATTGTAGATTTGTTCGTTGAAACTTTGATAAAATGATAAATAATTGAGAGACGAGAGTTAGTCGTCGATAAGTGAGTAGCTGAAAGTTGAATTGCTCCGTGTGTAACCCGAGGTTGGGAAATATTGTTGGTTTGGGGAGAGAAATAGTGACTATACAGAGGGATAATAATCATTGTCTGGATGACGATTATGACGAGGCCGAGATAGAAAAACGGTACGCAGGGGTTTTGTACAGAGCGCGGTCTACGTTCGCGCAAACGGCGAACAAAATCGATTGTTCGAGGTATATAGTCTAGGTGCCGCGTTCTCACGTATAGAGCCCCCAGACACGACGCCGGTGGGGTCATTCTGACCCAAATTGAACTTGGCTCGCGAGACTCGCTACGACCATCTTTCCTCATGCCAAAGTTCTCTTCCTCCTTGTTGTTGCCTTTGCGTCTTGAAGGTTACTTCTCGCTTCCTCCTTCCCTCTTTCCTATTCTTCTTCAATCCAACGTATTTCGTTTGCTCATCGATCACCATAATCGCTATTTCCATTTTTGGAAAATAATAATTTTATACTTTTTTTTTTATTTACGAAGAAAATACAAAATCGTTCATGGTATTTTCATCACTAAGGTTGTTTTAAAAACGAGTAAAATCGAAAAATCTTTAACTGAACTAACAAAAATTAATTTGTATTTTGCTTTCACTTCGTATCGTTTTGAAATGAAACGAAAAATAGTGTCTAGATATCTTTCCATACTTTTAAGCATGTTCAGATGATTTAGGTTTTATGATAATTAGTAAATGACGCTTGACATGCACTTTCAATTATGATAACAATTAAATTATTATTTACAACTATAATTAATAAATTAAACATTTTTTATACTTCATTTTGCAAGGATGTTTGTCATTACGCAGAAAATCATTCATCAATTTTTTCTCTTGTTCATCAATTCCAATTTTTTATTTATTCGACTGATATCACATAAATTATTCATAGAAAAATTGCATATATTTTTTTATCCAATTTGATCGCGAAAGGTCAACATACTCTAGGGAAATCCAAATAAAATTAACATATTATTGTAGCAGAGATTAACCTTTTTTTTAAATTTCATCTATACAGACCGCTTTTAATCAACTATTTTTAATGAATTTTTTGTAAAATAGTAAAGTCAAGCTTTTACTGTATAGATTATATTCGACGTCTTAAAAAGATTGAATTCAATATCGCATTTATATCGCACATAAAGTTTATGTAGTAGATCTAATGGATAACTTTAAAAAGCTAAAAACTATATTTCACGATGTATAAAACTCTTTATTACAAATTATACTGCCACTTTCTGAGTATAAAAATCATCAGAATTGTCTCCTTGAGAACCGTAATGTCGAGTCTATGACAATTTAATTATCCAATTTTCCTTTTTCTATATTTTATAAATTGATATAGATTTATACAAATTCGACACATTAGAAATGATTACAAAATCAATAGTACTAATGTATAATGGAAGTAACGAAATTTGCATATATTTTTGATTTAATCATTTATCTGAGTTGGAAGAACAGATCGAACTACGTCAATATGATTTTTCAATAGTAAAAAAAAAATAATTCTAAAGTTAGTTATTCATTGGGATAATTTGACATTTTGGTTTATATTTTGTACTTCCGTTGAAATGAGATTTCCTGTAGTTCTCGTCGAGAGTCGAAGGCTTCAAAGACAGTCAAGCGCGTGGCGTTCGATTTTTTTTCTCTTTCACCCTCTCGGAGCATTTTCCAAGTAAGGTTGGGTACGTAACGTTTTCCCAGTTCACGAATGACCGTTGACCCTAGCATCGACCTCCAGCTTACACGATACCAACCCCATATCAAGTACACGGAAGAAATTTGTGTTTCCACCCTTTAAACTACCTGACAGACTGAAATTGCTCTCTCCGTCTTGAATAATAGATCAGTTTGAAAGATTCTTAGACTGTACTCGTCTTCTCGTGGTGTATTCGTGAAAATTGGCTATTTTACTTCCATTTTTTCTCTGTAATAGTGAAAAAGAATTTAATTTTATATATTGGCTGTCTCTTTATTTTTTCACTGAATCTCATTAAGTCTTCAATAGTTTTTTTAATTATTCATACGGTTCTTCTCTTGTCTATTCTGAAAAATTATGTATTAACATTTTTTAAAATTGTGATATAAAAAAAATTTATAATTTATAAAAAATTCTTTTATTTTATACAATATTTTATATAATAATATTCACTTATTCTCATCATGACTCAAAATTCTAGTATTCGCAATGTATTCTGAAAAATTGCATATTTTAATTTAATTTTTTTTACTGCAATCGGTAAAAAATACATAATTGATTTAAAATTATCATGCTTTGACCCCATCTCGCCCTATTTTTTCTCCCAATCATTCTCACCCTGAGATGCATCAGTAAATATTTTACGTTTTTCTTTTATCGTCAAAGAAAAAAAAATCGTAATTTTGATAAAATATTCTATCTTGCGCAGACATTTAATGTATATATATCGCTTTTGCGTTGACAGCAATTAATTTTTCTCGTTATATTCATCGTGAAGTTCACAAAGAAGTTCATTCAAATTTTCAAACGCTGCAGAAAGATAAATTTTTTTTAATATTCCACATTTATAGCGGATACAAAACAAAAAGATATTGTCATAAACTTCCATCATTGAATACATATACTGTTAGCATTGCCATTGTCTTTTTCGCGGAGGAAAAATAATTTTCAGCGATCGTACTTTGTCCCATCGCGAGGAAAGTTGTCAGGAGCGTACACGAGCGCGAAATCCCACTGGCATGTGTGTGAAATGCTCGATGATACGCGCCACGTAATAAAGTGCATAAACGCGTGAGTTCCGGACAAGTGGGAGACCCGAGAGAGAAAGAGACATGAAAATAAGAGAGTGAGAGCGAGACAGAGACGAACAGAGGAGGCAAGAAAGAGTTCAAGGAGTCAAGCGTCCGCGGAATTTGCAACTTCGTCGTAGGAATAAAAAGAAAACAAAAAAAGGTGAAGCAGAAGTAGAAAAAAAAACGTCAGTAGAATCGCTAGTTCGAGTCGTAGGAAGGGCCAGATTGGAGAGAACGGAGAGACCACTCGAGGCAAACATTTTTTAATTTAACAACAACGCTCGTAATTTTTATTTCTGGCCAAGTAGCTCGAAATGAAAAGTTTGCTCGTTGACTGTCAAAGGAATAAGCGAAAACATCTGAGTGTAAAGCTCACGATTTTTTTTTTTTAGATTTTCAAACTTTTCTGAATGACGAAGCGAATAGAAAGCGGGGGGAAGGGGGGAGCTTTTATTCGGAAGACGGGAAAATGAGTCTTCCGTCATCGTTCACAGTGTCCACTTGACAACCGCGCGCGCGTCACGTGACCCACCCCCACCGGGCGGCTCGGGAACTTTTCGCGATCTGACCTGCCGAGCGTGCGTCGCGCGGTACAGTGCTCCCTCCCTAAGTTTCCGAACTCGGGGCTCCGTGGAAACTTAGTTTTGTGCCCCCACTCCTGCTTTTCAAGTACGAAAATGAACGTTGTCTATTGAAATTTTTTTTTACGATATAGAGTATTGAGGTATTTCTACTGCGACAGTCCGTTCAAAAGTTTCCTTCCTATGTAAACTAAAAGTAAAATCATTAGTTGACATTTTTTTTCTATAGATTTTTTTTTAAACTAGATAAACCTTCTTTAATGCTGTATAAAGGTTGGTGCCAAATTTTAAAAGGTTTCTCTATCTAGATGTAAGAATATTTCATGTTGAAAATTACATTTTTTAATACAGGCTCTTATGGAAAGTTACAAAAAGATACGATTTTCAACAATAAATATCTCGACTTCTAGATAGAAAAACCTTTTAAAATTTGATACATACTTGAATACCACGTTAAGTTTTAATAAATTCTATAGAAAACCATTTTTATCATAGAACTACCTTAATCCAGTCTTTCGATGGCTAAATTTCAAGTAGCATTACCGATAAAATAAGCAAAAATTATCCCGACAAAGTATGCTCGACATAAGCCAGAGTCTTATGAGAAGCATTAAAAAATATATATATTTAGAGTGAACTTTCAAACAATCTAAAATATTTCACGTGTTAATTAACGTATAAGGTTCAATTATTATCCATAAAAATATATTGTCATTGAACTTTTCATTGAATTATTTAATGATAGTATCAGATATAACACTTATACGCGAGTTAATCAGAGTCAAATCATAACCTAAAAATGAAAATCACTTTTTAACTATCTGTATTACAATAATATTTTACATTTCAAAATTAATATATTTAGTAAAAAACGATTTATTCAATCTTAAAAGTTATTTATTACTGCCTCATTTAAAAATAAGCCAAATACTATCTCATTTGTCTATACCTCCTTAATCGTTAATACCTCCTTAAGGTTATGCTGTAGATGTACCACGTGACACAAAACGCGATTCGCTCAAACACGCAAATTATTGATATTTCATAAAAATCCAAAGATCAGTCCATTTTTGCCACTAACCTGCGTGGGCTAAACAAATATTATTCTCATTGACAAAGAATTAAAGAAGTTTGAACCAAACGCGTTTTACAAGTGTCTGGGATCTGCGACATCGTCTTAAAGTGGTGGAACGTATTCCCCTACTTTTGAAGGGGCAAGAAAACCTACGGAGGTGAAACTTAGGGAGGGAGGACTGTACTACGTCGGGACGACGGAAGCGGCACATTGGCACGGTACCGAGCCAATAATTCCTCGGCCGACTCTATTTCCTGCCTCTCGATTTCCTTCGAGGCGCGCTTCCGGCTCGTTTTCTCACGAGTCGCCCTCGATCGCGAGAGACTCGCGCGACGAACATTTTTTTCTATTTTGCGACGAATTCCGCTTCGCCCTTTCGCCGATTCCCGGTGCACCGGCGATAGGAATAAGGACGCGGACTCTTTCGTTCGCGACTCCGTGACTCCTCGCTCGCGTCGCCGATGAATTAAACGGAATCTGGTGGTTAGCCAAGATTTTCCGCGACGGCGTCGAGGGAAAACGCCGAAGCTTCGCTCCCCCGTTTTCCTCTCGGCTCTCAAGGTCGCCCGACGCGCAATTACGAGTGACGTTTTCGGACTCGTGTTCTCTCCTCTCTTTGCCGCCGCCCCGCCCGAACTACCGTCACCCATCGACGCCCCAGGCTCCGAGCACGCACACTCTCCCGCTCAAGTACGTTCACCCAACGACCAACGCTAATTGCGATTTTTTTATACCGAACTATCCGACTCACCGTCAGACACTTCTTTCTTCAACCCGATCATATATTTCCATTGCGAGCAACTTAAAATCTCTTTGTTCTATAATCATTGATTTGTTCATACTTTTCTCATCGAAATTCCTTGTTCTTTCAAAATAACTATACTCTTTTTTTTTTGTGAGCATGCAAGAGTAGAAAAAATTAGCTTGAAGAAATATATTTAAAAACATGATCTTTGTCAAGTTTGGAAATTTTTCAAATTCTGATTCGAGATTGCAAATCGTTAAGGGGTTTCGGTACAGCTGGCGATAATAAATGAAACTTTACACGTTAAAAGTATAGGGAATCGAAATTTGTTAAGAACACGATGAAAATTTGAAAGAATGTTCTTTGTCACTAAAGAAATTTATATAAATTCAGAAAAAAAATCGTCTATACAACAACTGTTAAAATTACATTCTTATACACAGAAAGTATAGCTATATTATCTAAAAAATAATATTTCATGGTTCAATTGTTCTTAAAATGCGTAGACGAAAATTCTAAAAATTCGTGTTTACGCATTTTTCATATGAAAGAATATCCTCTCCAAATTTGAACGAATTTTTATCATTTCGTATATGTGTACCGAAACACTTTAAGGACGTCGTGCTTTTGCTAAATATAACTTTCTCAAAAGGTAGTAAATTAATTATGTTCGGAAAATTGTTTGGTTTATATTTTAAAGCATTGTGTCTTAAATATTTTTAATAATTAAAGAAAAGATGTGGAAAATTTGTGTAGTAAATAAGGGGATACAAACAAATGATTCGTTCGGTGAAAGTTCGTCAATTAACTTCGTCATCATCGCCTGACGTTATCACAGCAACATCGTCAGGTTGACACGTACTTTTATTATAATTATTTCTCGATAATTACCTCGATAACCTACTTTTTCCAAATGAATCGTTGATAACATTCATTATGAAGTTGGCCACAACCTTCTTGGCTGCATGATCATCAATTATTTTAAATTCAAACAAAATAATATAAGGATTCCACCATAAAGTTTTCATAATACAAATGGTCCATAATCTGTGCACAAATTATTTCCTTGTTGCACAGTTTAATTTGCAATTTTTATCTGATAACATTTATAGTTGCAGGACCAACTTAATAAATTTGTTTTTGTACACTTATAGTGTACTATTTTGACAATAATTTAATCTATTTAAGATTTTTATTTGTAAATAAAATTCTAAGATCTCATTCAAAGTTATCACAACAAATTTATTTTCATATTCTATATTATTTTATGAAAGATCAGTATACTAAGAAATTGTCGAAAACTTGAATTATTTTCTTGAGGACGGATAACAAAGTACAATTTTAATAATAAAAATATTTTTGTTCAAACAACTATAGCTTGACGTTTACAATCAACTGTTTCTAATATTAATTATACTTACAGTATATTATTCAAACGATATTTATTTTCGTATTGAACAAAATAATTCAAGTTTGCCACAAATTTCGATTCCCAGTTCAAAGATCACACATTAATATTCTGAATACACACTTGCATCCATGTTTTTACCCAATTCGTAGGAAATATGAAAAATCATATAGAACTACTTGAATAATATTTTTTGGCATTCGCGTCCCAGAATCACGGTACTTTCTTCATTAGACTATTTTCGTGACAGTAACCATATGCGAGTGAAAATGCGAAAATAGAATTTTCATATAACTGAATAAATCAGGGATTTTGGAAATATTCCAGTTCTCAACTTTGAATCATTTCACCGAGAAACTTTTCCATTTACATAATATTATACATTTTTAGTTCGCTCGTGCAATTTTCTTCATTTTTTTTATTCATTATATATTTTTTCTACGCTCCACGATTTTTAACTTTGCGTGAGGCATTTTGAATTGACGATTTTTCTCGTTTTTCGGAAGCTCGCTCGTTAATGTGCCAGTGATTACGGCGATCGTTGGCGATAAGAACGCAAACTCGTTCCACAAACGCAAAAACTGCATCGGTCGGATTTTAATCACGCTCCAAATGCGAAGGCTCGTGTAAGAAAAACAAAGATGGCGGGTCGGTGGGCGCGCGCGCGGTGGCGCCACCGTTCGTGAACCGGCTGAAACGAGAGCTCGGTCGACAAGGCAGAAAATAAAAACGGCACATCCGTCGTCACCACCCCCGATTCTTCGACTCTGCATTTTTCGCGAGGAACGAGATTCGAGGGATTCGCTCGGATATTCTACTCCACGATCTATTTGCGTTGAGCAGATGTCGTGCACGTGTCTCCCGACGTTTTCGGAGTACAATGCAACCCGAAAAAAATCGCGCTCTGCACGGACGGAGCCGGATAAAAAGAAGGCCGTAGAGAAACTTTTTTTTTCTCTTTCTCCGTGAGTGGCTCGACTTTTAATTAACTCTGAACGCTTTTTCGTCTTCCGCGACGTCATTGTCGTCGATACTTCATTTTTTTACTGGAAAAAAAAATCACAGGCTCCCGAACAAAAATAAAATGTCTTCTTAAAAAAAGGATAATTGTGAATTTTTCATACAAACTCGAATCAGCTATTCTTACACGTTAAAAATAAAGTTTGCTGAATAATTTTAGTTCAAAAAAATTAGTTTTGAATTTAGATTGAATTTTGAAATTAGATTTGAAATTAGTAAACTTCAGTCGAATGTACATAAAATATTTCAAAACAAAATTAAACAAAGTTGTTTTCATATTTGGTACTGGAGAGTATACATTTGATAATGTCTATGTTTTGATTAAGGTCAACACTGCAGTGTTGAAGCAGTGCATCAAATGCATAAAATATATGGCAGAATATATATCTGAACCATACAAAAAAATTTCTGTTGAAAATTATGTACAACATAAACTTTGATACATTTTTTGCTTAGCTGAAAAGTTGTTACAAATGTATATTTATGAAGACAACATTATTCTTCCAATGAATATAAAGCAGTTCATTTAACTAGTAAACTAGTGGTAAAAATCGATAAGTGAGTGGCAAATATTAATCGCGATGAAAAATGAAACAATATATTATTAGTTTTTAAAGGCCATTTTAATAAATATGGAAATATATACGTCAACAGAATCTAAATAAATTAAATTCTTTTCTAAATTTTCGTCCTTTCTAAAGACATATTTTTAATTTCTGTGAAATATTTACTCCTCTATGGAAAACAATAAATGAAACCTAACTTCCAGATCATTGCAATAATACGTTTAACAATTACACGTGTGTGCATATGTATATCTTTAAATCTCGTCCTCCAAATTTAAATCGAATTTATCACGATCATATTAAATCATAAAATCATAAATTTGAAGAACCTCGGAGAATTGAAACAAAAAAGGTTATTCTTACAGAATGTCTCTGACAGTGACAATCGGTCCGATCTTATTGATTTCTATTTCTGCCACGAGAGCACGCATCAGCAGCGTACTTGCCGTTTTGTCAATTCGAGTATCCTCTTCCTCGTCGTTTCTCCTTCCTTTTATTTTTTATTGAATTTGTCGAAGCCCTACGCGAGTGACGAAACGTTTCGTCGCTGCACAGAGCGCGAGAGGGAAGGAGAGAGGGATGAAGGCCACAAGGGGGAGCCAGTAGCTATGGACCATTGAACCTTCGTGACATTGGAGAGCGCTGGATCGCTCGAAGGACGCCAACGATGACGGTCATTAAGACTGAGCGTGGTGGGGGGCAGGAAAAAGCTTGTGCGCCGAACGGGGTGAAGGTGTCGACCTCTGGACAACCCTCTTCCCGTCAAACAGGCTTATCCTCGCTCTCTGCTCCCACCCTCCGACTTTCTTTGTACCTGGTCTCTTTCTCCCTCCCTCCCTCTTTTTCCACCCTTGCCAGCCCGCGATTCATAATCTCTCGAATCCTTACATGTTTTGTTTCCTCCGACGTGACGCACTCGACTACTTGCACTGTGAAACAAATCGCGATAAATTTTACCATTATTTTTTGAAACTACACTGATTACTTTATAACCAAATAAATTTTTTCTTATCAATGGGTTGGTGTTGAAAAGTGGGGAGGGTAGATGGGGAGAATTCTTTCTAGGAAAAATGACAAGTACACTTGTCAAAGGGGGAAATAAAAAAGTAATGCAGGACAATTTGAGAGTATATAAAAAGGAGGTAAATAATTCATATATCGTTACATCAAGGTATAATTGATAAACAACACGCTATATGCTATAAGTTTATCTGTATAATGTATCAGCAATTACAATAATTGTAACATCGTGAGATAGACCACTGACCAAATTTATGTGTGGCCGTTTACGAAATAATTAATGTCGAATCGTATTTTTAATTTATGAAAAAAAAATTCAATAAGAAATTCTATCCAAAGTGGTATACAAATTCGGAGTTGGTTGTCGCTCGAAGACTTGAACGTGAATACGTTGTGGAATAATTTTAATTTTCTCTTCGAAGACTAACGACAATCATAAAATTCCACCCTCGCATGATTGGTGGACTCGTATGCAATTATTCACCAATGAGAAAATCGAAAGAGGAAATAGAAAGAAATTTTGAGTTTGATTTTCCAAAAGAGGCTTTCCTTAGTCAGTAAAATGGGGAATTTCGGTAATAAGTGCAATTGGTAAATCGGTTTGGATTTTTATGACGCCGGGTTTTCCTTTCTGCTGAAGAATTTCATTTTGGCAATCCCCAAAACTTGGAGAATAGGTTCTTGTGACAGGGAAAAACATTACATGGAGATTTATGACCAAAGTAGACAGCTTTTATATAATAAAAGGTCTGTTATACTTTCCCCATAGTATGAAAGATTTTGGGTAGATTATTCAAAAGTACATAATAGATTTTTGACTGATTCGTGCGTCATTCGCCTCGTCCTGCAAAAATCTTTAAGAACGTCTATCGAAAATTTAATGGTGTAGAGTGAAATTCAAACGTTTCTGTAATTCTCTTCAGTAATGGGTACTTTGTTGGCTTGGAACATTTCTAAGGCGGTTTTCGTTGAGGCGTTTAGAATAAAAATCAGTGAATTAGAATAGTGATGAATATTCATTCGAATTTCAATATAATAATATGTCAAGTTTTCCTCGTACCGTTTTTTAACTCTCAAATTTTCGAAAAATTAACTTTTTCCTATATTCACTACTAGCAGATTATAGTGGCTCGGGCGCTTCGCGCCCTTGCGGCAATAAGAACACTTATCCAAAATCCGGTTTTTTTGGATTGTTTAGAATGAATTC
>JAPYYW010001647.1:0-26867 GCA_030522545.1 Cremastinae sp. A BG-2022a
TTTTTTGACATGTTCATGTTGAATTATTGGATTGTGTTAATGTCCATTCGAATGTGTACTTCCAATGTTACACTCTTGAAAACAAGCACGATTTTAAATTTGATTTAACCACTGAGAATTCAAAAAACTTATTCAAAATTCAGTTTTTTGACATATTCAATATGAATTCTTGGATTGTATTAATGTCCATTCGAATGTATACTTCTAATGCTACACTCTTGAAAACATGCACGATTTTAAATCCGATTTAACCACCGAGAATTCAAAAAACTTATGCAAAAATCAATCGTTTGCCATGTTTAATGTAAATTCTTGAATTGCGTCCCGAATAATTATAATTTTCGTTATCTACGGGAAATTTTCAATCGAATAGACTCTTAAAATCGAGAAAAAAAATTCCAAGATTTCATTTTTTCAAAAATCTTCAAGGGGTAATAACTTCTTTAAAAATTGATGAATTGACATAATTCCTTCACCATTTGCTTCGTTTTGCAAAAAATGTTAAGAATCCCCCTTAATAAAGTTAATTTGATCAAGAGAAAGAAAAGAAATAGAAAATTGAAATTTTCATGGATCTACGAAACCCAGAAGTCAGCAAAATAGATCGAATAAAAGATCGTGAAATCAAAAAGAAAATTTCGAAAGGAATATAATAAATGACAAGAATAATTGAAAATATTTAAATTGTATGCGAGAATAAGTGGAAACTTTCAAATTTACTTTATTTGGTCTTAAAAATTCTTCGTAACTTCTATACGCGCGGTTCGTTGCGCAATTGCCGGAGATACTGGAGAATCCGGAGGCGAGAGGAGCGAGAAGCGCGCACCTCGCGCGCTATTCTCGCATTTACGAGCTGCGACGAAATGGACCACGTCGAATGCGCGCTCGGAGCACGGTAAAGAAATTTACGACAGCTGTGCGCGCCAATCGGGTGCACCGACGTTTTCCGAGAAACAAAAAAATATACTTCGCTGGCAATTCGTCCAATTTTCTTTTTTTTTCAACTCTAATTCGCGGCAACAGCAGACCGCGCTCGAGATAACGGTCTTATCGGCTGCACGCGTGGATCGGAACGTCCTCGGAATCGTTGCTGATAACGCCGATGACAAAATATTCCGGTTTGCGAATGCACGAGCGCGTAATTAACACATTTACATCGAATTCTGTTTACTTTTTATAAATTTGGATCAAAATTTATCGTCTTCAAATTGACCCAGTATTCACTGTATTAAAAGCTGATTATTTTAGTCAGCAAATATTTTTTTCATAAGCTCTTGCAAACTGTAACTATTTTATCGTATTTTTATTTTTTGCCTATATACAAAAAAGTAATTGAATAATTTTGAAAAAAATTTGAAATAAATTTATAAATTTTCCCTCTAATCTATAATTTTTTTAAATACAGTAATTTATTTGTTTATTTTCATGTACAACCGCAAATCGAAAGGTATATAGTAATTCGTGTAAAAGTGTTCAGTGTGCCAGAGCTCTGGTTTAGATAGGTCAGGGAGTAAAGTCACGTAGAGAGAAAAAGGAGAAGTCGCGGGGAGAAAAAAAGAAGCGGCACGACGTTCCGTGAATACCTGTAAAGGAAACGTCGCCGGCCGGCGTAACTCCAGAACGAGACGAGAGAGAGGATTTCAGCCGCATTCGGATATAAGCCCGGCTGGCCGGGAGCCAAAGGGTCATTGCGAAACTGCCGCAACTCTCGTCCGGGCTCTGTTTTTTCCATTTTTTTTTCAAATCCTCCAGCCTTCGCTCCTTCTCCTTTTCATTTTCTCCAGCGTTCACTCGCAATTTATCTATGCCAACGTGTCGATCGAAGAATTCAGCGAGTCTCGTCGCGATACGCATCCCGAAGCATTGTTATTCCCGACGACGCTTCGTCGCGGAGAACGCGGAGCCGTCGGGGATGCCATTGAAATGCCATCACGCGGAAAAACTTGGCGAAACCGATGATCCGAGAAACGCAATTTACATGAGCGCGATCGAGAAATTGGCTTTTAAGGTAGTTCTACCAGGTACAGTCAAATCAATAATTTTTATTTCTATTCATCTCCATACGATGTGGTTTTTGAGCTTAAGGTATTTCTACCGCAACAGTCCGTTCAAAAATTTACTTCCTATGTAAAGTAAAGGTTAAATCATCAGTTGAAATTTTTTTCTATAGATTTTTTTTTAAAACTAGATAAACCTTCTTTGATGCTGTATAAAGGTTGGTGCCAAATTTTGAAAGGTTTCTCTATCTAGATAGAGAGTAACAAGTACAGGTCACCTTGGATGACCTTTAATTTTTAGTATGTTGTTCTTGAAACAATTTGCAACAACTTTTCTTAATAAACTTGAGCTCAAAAACCACATGGTATCGAGATAAGTTGAGATAAAAACTTTTGGTTTGACTGTACTGATAAAACTACCTTAAGTCAATCAAGGTGCTTCGGTACATATAACGAGATGATAAAAATTATTCGTTCAAATTTTGAGAGGATATTCTTTTATATGAAATGCGTGAACACGAATTTTTTTTAGAATTTTCGTCTACGTACTTTCCGAACAATTGAACCATAAAATATCATTTTTTAAATAATATAGCTTTACTTTCCGTGTATAAAAATGTAACTTTAATACTTGATTACTCAAAAACAATGTAGACAATTTTTTTTCTGAATTTATATAAATTTCTTTCGTGACGAAGAACGTTCTTAATTTCCATCGTGTCCTCAACAAATTTCGATTCCCTATACTTTTAACATGTAAAACTTCGTTTATTTTCGCCAGCTGTACCGAAACCTCTTAAGAAAAGTTGTTGCAAAAAGTTTCAAAAATAATATACTCAAAATTCAAGGTCATCCAAAATGACTTGTACTTATTGCATATGTATGAAAATCAAAAAAATCATAATCTTAGGATTTTTTTTTAAACTTGAGGAAGCTTCTTTGAAGTACAATAAAAAGAGCTGTGCAAAATTTTAAGAAGGTTCACATTCTAGATTTCAAGATATTTAGAATTAAAAATCGCAATATTTAACACAGGCTCTAATGGGAGAGCACTGAAAATTGGGAATTTAAACAATAAATATCTCAATTTCTACGTGGTGAGATCTCTTAAAATGAACATATCAAAGAATAACTGTACCAATTTTCAACAAAATCCTAAATAATCGATAAAACTATAGAACTACCTTAACTCTCAATGCCGAGTTCCCGACTCGCTTCCAACTCTCAGATCTGACTCAACATAACGTAATGTATATTTTTTAAACGTATTTACGTAATTTACTTACATTAACGTTAGCTCACAAAACGCTTTTTGTACAGCTTCGATTTTCACAAAAACATAATCACACGAAATAATTCCTCACAAAAAATAAAAATGTTAAAAGCCATAAAAAAATAAATTAATTAACGTGAAATTGTGAAGATCCTGTGAGAGGAATAATCGTAAGATTTCAATACTTTTCTAGCAATCGTTTTCATCATTTTTACACGGTGCGATAATTCCGGTACAAAGGAAATTACGGACGTTTTGTTTATGCTCGAGGGTTATTAAAAAAAAAAAAGAAATGTGTATCGTACGCGCGCGAGGTAAATTCCCGTGTACGAAGCGCGTCAAAGGCGTTTATAATAAGCTGTGACACGCCATAAGAAAGTAATGAGCGCCCTTGATGCATCGCGCGGCGGCCAGGCGAGCGAATTTTTTTTTTTCACCACTTGCCACGTTAACGATTGTCGCGCACTCTCGAGGGCTTCGATCGCGCGTGTTCTTAAAAAAACAACCGCCGGGCACAAAGAATACTCCCGTGGGTCGTAACGCGATTGCCGGTGAAAGGCGGCGGGGAAAGAAAAAAAAAGGAGAGAACGTCGCGATACGCGATTATTTATACCGACAATTTCTTCCTCCGTCAATCGAAGCCCACTCGTCGATCGAAATTTATAAATAATAAATAATACCGTAACAAATTCAACGAGTTATCTTCTCACCGAAATATTCTCGAGGACGCGAACGTATTGCGTGCTTTGAAAAAAATAAAAATAAAAGAAAAATTGTAAAAATTTTCGAAGCACGACAATAAAAAAGTGGTTTGCGGAAGTTGCAGTAAATATGCAACGAATTGCAACGTTCTCGTTCGAAAAAGAATTTATCGTCGATGACCGTTTCAGAGTTCGGGAGAGAATATATTTTTCCTTCGCGTGTGCAATGTCCCGCAAAGCCTCGAGTGTTGAAGCGTAGACTCGAGAGCGAGTTTACACCGAGCCATAAATGTTCGGGCTCGCAGGACTCGGCCACGGGTTTCGCGTAGCGTGCGCGATAAATTCGCTTTTCTCTCAGCCGGACGGTGTGCAACGCTCGTACTCGACTCTTATCTCAAATCTGCAAGGTCAATGCAGAATTTAATGTATGAATGGGTCAAGAGTCCGTGAGAAGTTGAAAAATAAGAGATTAAACTTGGCGAATTATTAAAATTAATTGCCAGAACGATCATTTTTGTCGTGCATTTACCGTTCAGATTACGCAGGCTCGAGTTAAGATAGTCACGAAGCTAACACGCGTTTCTCATAAGTTAAATTGACACAAACATGTTCATAAAATGTTTTTGCAAACTCCCTGGCCAATTATTTTTATTCAAAGAGTTTTTTTTTATTTTATTTTAAAATGCACAAAAATTATCAGGTTTGATAAAAAATTTCTCACGCATGCATGGAACGGTATGTTTAATTTTGTCGCGATACTTTTTTAGATAAAATAAAGAATAGAGATTTTGTATTTTACTTAGAAGAGACAACGATCGAACGTTTTTACGACCATTTTTTTCGTGACTGACCACGGAGCGACGAAAAAGGTCCAAGAGTCAAAGTTGGACGGTCAGTTTTACAGAAGTATGCATCCGGGCGTCTCACTATTCCGCTTACGCAGCACACGTGTATCGCAACGTGCGTGAATACGTAAAGAAGACGCTCAATCGCGTGGAATGTCAACCAGCGGGAAAAGAGAATGAAGGGATTCTCAACCGTGTTTACGTCAACAAAAAAAGAAAGCTTTGAAAATAAAACAAAACTTTGTATCTTCAAAAAACACGAATTATCTCTCCAATGAGTGACAATAGGTAGACATTACGACTTGTTTCAATTTAAGATGATTCGGAAGAAAAACCGTAAATCAAGTTTACTATTATATAATATTTCTTAAATTTTTTTTAAATACTTCAGAAAACATAATAGGTCAAAAAATCATTTTTTAACAATTGAAAAAAAAAGTGTATTATCTTTCAGATTAATTTTATTTAATTTTTTTTAAAAGAGGTTGTAACTTCTTTAAAAGATTGAATCTTTAACGATCTATTCAACCTCGTTATTTATTAATGCCGCATTTAAAAATAAGCCAAATAGTATCTCATCTGACTAGTAAGTATCGCTAATACCTCCTTAAGATGATTCGGAAGAAAAATCGTAAGTCAAGTTTACTATTATATAATATTTCTTAAATTTTTTTAAATACTTCAGAAATCGTAGGTCTAAAAAATAATTTTTTAACGATTGAAACAAAAGTTTATTATCTTTCAGACTATAATTTCATTTAATATTTTTTAAAGGTACTGTAACTTCAGAGTAGTCAATACAATAACTATTTAAACATTAAAATTATAAAATAACTTCAATTCGAAGAAAGCTTCATTTTATTTACTTTTTAATACGAGATTGACTCGTATTAATGCTTTTAAAAATTATACACTATTTTGAACGAATACGAAAGAGATTTGACACAGTGAATTGTCGATTAACTCGATAAATTTTTCTTATTTGTTCGATGACGCCACATTTTTTTGTTAATATCATTAATAATACCTCCCTAGGAATATCACATCAAAAATTCATATAATTCTCTAATGACTGCATGAGTCAATTGCTCAAATGAATACTCATACCCCCCATACGCGAAACAAAATTACCCTATAAATTTGTCATTTTCAAATGAATATTTCTTCTCAGAAATTTCGGCAACCTCCATAAATTTTGTGCTTATTGGAAAGCTGATTTTATTTTCTATCGAATCGTTATATTTTCAGGTAATTCTCCAGACTTTGACATTCCGTTACAACCTCCTTAATGACTGTAGTAATAATCAGATAGAATCGAAATAAAATGTTTTGCTCACAAGAAGAGGGGGGGGAATTGAACGTGACTCCATTATTCTGTTGTTTCTTCGGAAGCACCTTGATCGTTGGAGAAAACACGAGAAGATTTTCCTCGATGGAATCGTGAGAGTTTTAAAAATATGAAGCGAGCCACCCAGGGAGTCGTGGGGAGGCCTTTGTACGAGAGGAATTTCGAAGATCGTACACGTAATATTTCGTGTTATTCGATACGCGGCGTTTGGCGAGTGGCCACGAGAAACGTTTGAGACATCGATACGCGAGGGGGATATTTAGTCGGACGGGGACGCATGTGTACGGATAAAAAATTCATCGCCCGGGGATGGGTCGCATCTAGTCGTCTCGCTCGTCCAACGCGCCACACCTATCCGGGGCGAGAAGGAGAGAGATCGAGGCGGTCACGTAAACCACCCCCTGCATAGCCGGCTCGGAGAGACGGCCATGTGCAGCGCGGTCGTGAACCGCCGCCCCTGCGTTCGCGAATAAACGCCACACCTTCAACCCTTCCCCGATCAGCCCTTGGAGCCCCGTTGTCAAAATTCAGAAACGTCGAGAAAACCGTACCGAGATCGAGGAAAAATAATCGGGAGTGGATCGCGACACGAAATTGGCAATTCGACGAAAAAGTTCGTGGCCCCGTTTCTTTTTTTTTCTCTCTCTCTCTCTTTTTTTTCCACGATAATGACAACCGGTTAATGAGACTCTCGTTAATTTTGAGCAATTGGAAAACACGCGTATCGACGCTGCGTCCGCTCGAACGAGGACTCTGTACGAGCGGATGCGAGCATAAAAACAGCCGTTACACCGTTACGCCGTAGTATAATGTATAGTAGTATCGTACACACGACGATAGAGACGAATCGCTCGATTCTCTCTATCGCACAGGCGGCAGCTCGATTCCCGTCACGAGCAATCCCACTTGCGAGACAACGGGCTTGCGGTTGTTTCCTCGAGTCGAGGAACCATTGGTTCGTCTTGTCAATACGTCAATCACGGTTTTTCGGTGCCTCGCAAGGCGATTTTTCGGGTTTTTCGATCGAGCAATAATCCTGATGTTTACGAGATATTGACTCACCGGAGCGATGCAACGGAGAGGCGCGTGTCGCCGCATAGTTTCCTCGTAAAACGCCCTGCAAAATTTTTTCACAACGCGGGGCCACCTCACTTGTCTTCGAACTTACGCATCGACGGATATATCCGAGACGCGACAACAACTCGGGCAGTCCCGTCGACAGTTTTTTACTGAGAGCGAGGGCCGATTCGATCACCGATTACAGACAACCATCGCACCGCGCTTATACCCGAATAATCACAGCGAGAGATTGATCAGAAATGCTTTTTCGCAGCACACGCACTGTGCCCGAGAAACGGGAAAATGGCGTTGCTCCGCTTACGCTCCTCCAACTCGAACTGTGCCCGACACTCGAACGCGCGAGGGTGGCGCCGATTACGCGCGCAGCGAAATTCGGTACTATTTCCAGTCGATCGGGCAGGGCTGCCAAGCAGGGTCCTCCCATGGCTCGAGGCGAAAAAGAACTAGGATTCTCGGAATGAACCTGTTGCGCCACCTGTTACAAAAATACGACAAGTCGCGATGCGAAAACTGTTTTACTGATTGCTGATTTTGTCATTCCGGCGCGCATACTTGCACACGATTCTGCCGGTGTTTTTTTATCGAACACTGACGTTGCTCCAAAATAAACTGAATTCGCAAATTGTGATAAAAAGTAAGCTACAAATTGCGTGAAATAGTTTGAGCTTAGAATTCGTAATTATACAAAATGGCAGATGAAGCGGAACAGGTGTGAAGAATATTTATTGACGCTTTATTGAATAATTTATTGACGCTCTGCGTTTTTTTTTGAAAAAAAGCATAACCTCCAAATAATAATTTTTGTCAGGTTCCAGCGATAAATGTGAAAGAACCCCTTGACCTGATCAGGCTGAGTTTGGACGAAAGGATATACGTTAAGATGCGCAACGAGCGCGAACTTCGCGGACGACTGCATGTACGAAATTTTAATTAGAGTCGGCGAAAGATTGAGTCGAAACGAAGCTAAGAACGAGAATTTTTTTCAGGCGTATGATCAGCATCTGAACATGGTACTTGGCGAAGCCGAAGAAACTGTGACCACCGTCGAAATTGATGAGGAAACTTACGAAGAGGTTTATCGTACGACAAAGAGAAACATTCCGATGCTGTTTGTCAGAGGCGACGGCGTTATTCTCGTATCTCCACCCAGCATGAGAACGCAGATCTAAAGTTCTCAAAATATCTCCATCTAGGCTAAGGTATATCAATGTACTCTGACTAAACAAGACTACAAATATATTAATTTTCATAATTCTACAAAAAATTCGTTTCGTCAGAGATTCTTGTTAAGGGAGAACGTCAGGGCTTTGAGAGGTGAGGTAGGTGGAGGGAAAATTCAAAGATGCCGACGTTTTTAACCAACCTGAGAAAGAAAAATTAGATAGACCGAACTTATAAATAAATTGGCATTTGCCAATGAAATTTTTAGTCGTCACACGACAACGATTTTACGTTTCTAGATATGGCGCCTGCTGAAAGCTGGAATATCCTTTTTTTCTGTCACTTTATCATTAATTTAAAAAAAAACGGCCCGTGAAAAGTGTTTCATATTTTACATATCGAATATCTGTTAATGATTAGTGAACTTAAATGCGTAATTAAATTTTTCTCTGCATTCTAAATATCAATTTGACAAGTATACTTAGGTGTGGTCATAAGCGATAGTGTTAAAATGTTATTTTTTTAAAAATATGTTAAAAAAACGGGCCGGTGAATCACGTTCATTTTTTTTCTCGGCTTTAGGATATATTAGTGTATATTGAAAAAAATTTACAAAACGTTTTCTGTATTTTTAATATACGTCATTGGACTGACGTTCTCCCTTAAGATAGTCGAATATTTCAAGTATTCTTTGCAGTCTCTTTCATTATCACGCTGGATCTCGGCGTTGCATTTTTTTCCAAGGCTCCTGTGATCTGCGTCGTGAGGTCGTGAATTCTCTGGTCTTTGAGCTTCATGAGGCTCTCCAGGTGTGAAACTTTTTCACTGAGGGTGTTAATTTTGCTGTCTTTCTCCTGCAATTCGTGCTTCAGCTTGATGAACGCTTGACGCGGTACAGTTTTGTTCGCGACCTCTTCAGGATTGAGAATCGACTTGACTGTCTCTAAAAATGATAAAAATGTCAACGAGGGATGTAAATAATTTATTTTCGACGTTAGATAGTGACGTTTGGAGGACTTCCTACCACCCTTGCGATTCTCCTCGTAATCGAAGTACAAAGAGTCCCGCTCCGCGTTGCAATCCTTCAGTATTTTCGTTCTGAGACCAGCCAAAACATTTTCAATGATCCCTGGCTCCGAATAAGCAAGCCGGAATATCGTGTCCTTGTTCAGCTTCATACCGATTTTTAGGAGAACCTTGCGATTCAAAGTATTCCAATTTTCTATTTTACTCGCGACGCTATTTCTCGATACGTAATTGTGCAAGTCCACGTGTCGTGGATAATAACGTTTCAACAGTTCTGCCATAAATACTGAGAAAATGATAATTGTATCGTGAGTATGTAAAAAAAATAGTAAGGTTTTTAAAGAATGGAGAAAGGGGAAAAAACAAGAAATATTTTCGTCTAACCGGCATCCGAAAAATCTCGCGCGATATTTTTTCTCGGCCTGGAAAAGGATATTTGGTCGATCCAGCCGTAAATCTCCTCAAGCGCGTCCTTCGTCGGTTTTTCATCTTTTGCGATCGAACCGAGAGATTCGGTGGGCCTAAAATTGTCGAGGCTCCTCTTCGAAGAATCAAGGGTGTCC
The DNA here is from genome assembly GCA_030522545.1 of Cremastinae sp. A BG-2022a. Lineage (NCBI taxonomy): Eukaryota > Metazoa > Arthropoda > Insecta > Hymenoptera > Ichneumonidae > Cremastinae sp. A BG-2022a. Next base: position 9,995 of record JAPYYW010001647.1, read on the forward strand.
GGATTGCTCGATGTGTCGACTTTCGCTCGCGGAAAACCTCCGATCTCGCCCATCTCCTGCCTCGGTGAACTCAGCGCTTTCAACATATCTCCTTATTTTTATTTCAGGCCGGTCGATTCGTAACTTGGCAATTTTTCAAAAAAATCTCTTCGAAATAAGTGCAATCTGTCAACGGTGTATTACTTGGAAGCGACGAAATAAATAAATATATTCAACGAATCTCGTCGCACGATTCTCGTCTGCCTCCTTCAAGCGTCAAACTTCGCTCTGATTCATTATTATTATTATTATTATCGACGTTATGACTGATCTGTCAATATTTGGACACCTTCAAATATGTACATGCTTCCCCGACCTAAATCTCACTAAATCGAGAAAATTCGTTGCTTTCGCCGAGCGCGTTGTTGCGTCAGCGAAGTCCGTGCTGTCCGTCCGTTTACCTCGGAGCTTCTGTATTGCACAAGATCAAGAAAATCTTACGCGGAAGTGCATCACATTGCTCAAGGTAATTCGATCGAGAAATTCGAAAAGCCATGAAAAACGCTGCATCTTTTTAATCAAATTTGTCAATATAATTATTTTACAACTATAATATATGTTAGTAATATTAACAATAAATAGTTTTGTGTTTTACAGTAAAATTGGCAAGAAACGAAGTTTCAGATGAAAATTCATTGATTCTCACTGATTTTGGTCAATATAATAATAAAAAATATGAATTTTTCTACGATGCAGCTAGAAAGAACAAAATATTGTGTCAGATGAGAATTCATTGATTCCCACTGATTTTGGTCAATATATAATAATAAAAAATATGAATTTTTCTACGATGCAGCTGGAAAGAACAAAATACTTTCCCAAGAACGATTTCCGTTAGGGATCGTTTTTTTTGTCGTTGGTATTCTTTGTGCTCGTCGGAAAAAAGGATTTCCGCTGGAGGAAAAAAGGAATGCGTGACCCTTCGCGTTGGGCAGGAAAAAAGGAAAACGGTGTGCGTGTGTTTTGGAGATCGACGTAGCTCTCTTGTTCGGGCTCACGGATCGAGCAAACAGGTATCACGGACGAGGGCGTCCCTTTGAAAGTGTGCGCACGTGCTCGCTTTGGAAAGCCCGAATGGGGAGGGGAGGGGAAGCATTTATAGAATCGTGTTGCGGCGCACGCGGGCGAGTCCGACACCGGCGGCAAAACCCATGGCACGACGCAACGGGCACGTAACTCGAAAAAGAATATCCGAGCGGATGGTGTAACTCGAAGCCACAAGTTCGACGCTCAGCTTCATTCGTGAAAGACAGTCCACGCTGACCGGATCGAGCGTCCCATATCGCTTCCTTGAACGCGCGGGTTTTCAGCCGGCTCACAAATTTTTCCTGTTCACAATAAATAATAGTTTCAAAATACAATAAAAAAATTACAGAAATAATCTCGAAGTGATAAAAATGAATAATAAATAATATCTTATCGTGGCAAAGTTTTTATTTGCTCGGAACTGTCGAAGAACGAAAAAAGGCGCAATAATCTTTCACACCGAAAAAAAAGATAATAATATTTTGATCGTTTTTCGAACTGTGAGCGTAGATATATAGGGAGAATTTGAGTGAAAACTTCATAATCGAAAGACTCGACACGATGGCAATCGGCGACGGTAACAACGGTGAGTATTCTTTTATTTTTCACTCTCGTATTTTGTAACTTCCTCGCCGTCGGTGTTCAGCGTCAAAAACACCCGGATGCGAGCCGGAGTTTTTTTTTATAGAATGACGAAAGTCAGCGTCTTAGGGTCGAAAGACAAGCTCGCGTCCTTTTAACCTTGGCGCCTCCTCCCATGCGACATCGATCGATCTTTCCCATAAACGGATGCTTCGAATGTCCGTCTCCGCTTCGCGGTCGGATACGTTTTTTTTGCGCATTCCAATAATGTGCGTAGAAAATTCGAATCGCTGCTCCGTTCCTTAGAATATTTATTTAAATGACTTTTAGGCGAGTTTCTGCCTCAGTCCGCGAAGCATGCGCTCTCTTCCACTTTTTATAACAACCGCCCAATTCTATTCCCACCTCGCTCGTTAAATTCGCTCCATTTCATTTCTCGAAAAAAAACATATTTTACACCATGCAAGTTCGTAATTATTTTTGATGAGTTTTTAACGATTAACAAATAATGTACATTTTTTCGGGTCTTCGATGTCACGTTCGTCCAATAAATCAAAAATTCTTCAATCTATCTTGTTACCGTGAATCAAACGTGTAAGTAATGAAATGGAGAAAAAAATGATGATGCTCAATCAGCGTGAGTATGTGACTCGTGAGTTAGGCTGCCCTCAAATCTCGACAGGGCCATAAACGTATGATGAACCTTTTCGGGCGTCGCGACCTTCCTCGTCCTCTGTCACGTTGACAATCGTACCACGCTGTACGGCGACGCCAGTGATTATTTTTGTCGAAACTATTATCTCGCACGGAACTTTTTCTTCGATTTTCCTCAATCTAAAACCAATTTCGATGTACGAATGTGAGATAAACGATCGTAAAACGCGCCAAATCGTTTTTCCTTATTAGTGGAATTCGATTTATAGCAGAGGATGGGATTACGTTCTGTCGAATCTTTATAAGATAAACGTCCCAATAGTTGAACAGCTAAGGGTTTTCTCACTTTATCTTTATTTAAACAATATTCAAACGAAAAAATCTGCTTCTAATTTACATCTAAATTATTGTCTGATATTTTATCAATTCAAAATTCATTTGATTTGTTACTTTTAAATAATATTTCTAGTAAATAAATGCTTGAACGTTTGAATATGTAGAATGTTTCAATAGTCGGACAGAAAATCGACCCTGTCTCTATAGGGTTGAGCGAGGTTTTTCCAATAAATGAACGTTTATAAAAAATACACTTCTTCGTATAGGAAAAATAATCCATACGATTCAATTGATAAAAAATTATTGAAACATTAAAAATAAATATAGCGAAAATGGTCCAATTATTGGGAAGTTTACCTTACGTGTAAAAAAGTCAAACTTGCTTTGTCGGATCGCTGGAGAGACAAAATAACAGAGTCAAAGACCCCGCGTGGACGATCGCGAGATGGCTTGGCACGAGACGAGGCTCTATTTTCGTTCTCACAGGCAGAATTTCGGCTTGATTGCCGCCATAATTCTCAATTATTTTCGTTGATAGAACAACCGGGCGGAGGGGGGGGATGGCGACTCCCCGTGCGATACCTCATGGCGATACTGGGCTCGATCGGTCTCGCCATAATTTACGGCTTCAAGGTCAATGTCAGCGTCGCCATCGTCGCGATGGTCAACAAGACGGCCGTGCAATTGCTCGAGAAAGATAATAACCAGGTCTCCGAAGCAGCCGACGTCTGCGGTTTCGGCGGCACCAACGTCACGACGACCAACGAGGTAAACTCTGAACTCCGACCGTTTTTTTAAAGAAAGAAAAAAACGAAGGAAATGTTAATTTATAAAAATTGTGCCCTCAGGATGGTCCCTTCGTGTGGCCCAGGACCCTCCAGGGCTTCATCTTGTCCGCTTACTTCTGGGGATACATGGTCGCCCTCATCCCGGGAGGAAGGATGTGCGAACTCCTCTCGGCTAAATGGGTTATGAACATTGCGGTGATGATGAATCTCGTCGCGTCCATTCTGTCTCCGGTTTCCGCGGAATTCCATCACTCTGTTTTCATAATCATGAGATTCATCCAGGGCCTCGGAGGCGTAAGTTTAACGATCCTCATCGACGCATCGTTTCTGAAAATACTTTTCATAAAATAACGATGCGTAGAAAATGAAGTAATAAATTTCACCAGGGCGTGTCTTTCCCGGCGATGCACGTGATGGTCTCCAAGTGGGCCCCACCGGACGAGAGGAGCATCCTCGTTTCCATCGTCTACGCGGGAACGGCTCTCGGAACGGTCATATCGATTCTACTGTCAGGTGTGCTCGCGACGAAACTCGGCTGGGTTTGGATCTTCTACATCGAGGGCGCGCTCTGCTTGATCTGGTGCACGGCTTGGTGGCTCATGATCGAGGACTCCCCGGAGCAGCAGACGCGTTTCATCACCCGCCAAGAGAAGAATTACATTCTCGATTCCTTGGGCCACAAACAGAGCGACGATCACAGCGAGAAGCATCCCGTTCCCTGGCGAGCAATCTTCACCTCGCGGCCCTTCCTCGCCATCCTCGTTGCCCATTTCTGCAGTAATTTCGGATGGTACATGCTTCTCATCGAGCTCCCGACGTTCATGAACCAGATACTCAAATTCGACATGAGCTCGGTAAGGAATTTTTGCGATAATTTTTACACTAGTTGTCTCGCTGGTACTGAAAAAATACACGTTTGTTAGAAATTATAAGAAAATTCGAAAAAATCGATATTAGTATCGTGGTCCATTTTTTAATGCAACTTGTGTACGTTTTTTTCAGAACGCAGGACTCTCGTCACTTCCTTTCTTCTGCATGTGGCTCTTCACGATGATACTCAGCAAAATTCTCAGTATTCTACAAGTCAAAAATGTGATATCAGTAACTTTGTCGAGAAAAATAGCAACGTGGATTGGTAAGTTACAGAGAGAACATTTTTATTTATTTTAAAAGACGAGCAACAACGCGGCCGCTTTTTCCTTTTTGACAGTTTTGAATTGAGATTTTTTTCTGTTCTTCCAGGCGCATACTTCATACAACTTCGCATAATGCGCTCTATTCCGATTAATTGAATCAATTACAATTTTTAGCTGCCGGTGTACCTGCTCTTTGTCTCGTCGGAGTTTCCTTCGTCGGTTGTAATCGCTCCCTCGCTGTGGCATTCATGACAATCGGTGTTACTTGCATCGGTGGCATGTTCTGCGGTTTCCTCGCGAATCATATCGACTTGGCGCCAAACTTTGCCGGAACTCTCGTCGCGATAACCAACTGTGTTGCGACGATACCAGGCTTCGTCGTGCCCATAATCGTCGGTAAACTCACCGAAGGAAATGTAAGTGGAACAAATAATAAACCGATGATAGAGAATCTTTCGAAAAAGGCAAAATTACGAGAATTCAATCATTTTTCGCAGCAAACGATCGGAGCATGGAGAATGATATTCCTGGCGACCGTAGGCCTGTATATTGTACAGATTTTAGTATATACAATTTTCGGCTCCGGTAACGAGCAGCCGTGGAACAAAGTCAAGTCGAAGGACGAGGAAATGGCCAACGATCATACCTTGCCTCTCAAAGATACAAACTCGACGCATTGAAAGAATCGTGTGCCCTGTGTATGTTTTTTTTATAAGGATATCGAGGAATTGCAAGTTCATCGAAAAAAGTAATGTATTTACAAATTAAGCCGTAACCGTTTTACACGAATGAATCTCTTGACTCTTGACAAATCGAGAAAGCATGTCAGTACAATTGTAAAAAGTTTACGTTATCACGAACGGAGCTTGGAAATCAACGGCATCGCTTGATCTTGCAAAAATACATCGGACCCCAGTTGTTACTCTTGGTCGGCAAAACGATGTGACCGTGCTTCAGAGCAAAGTTGCCAAACTTGTACAGACATCGCAGTGGCTCCAAAGCTTCCATCATGTCCCTTGAAAAAATTAATGTATGAAACATCAGTAAAATATAGACAATTTTTATTTAATCATTCGATACTCACATGACGACCATCACCGACTGAGTTTCCTCCCAGTTTTTCTTCAAGGCCATCTGGACGACTCCGTCGTTCTGAACGGGACTCAGCGTGCACGTCGAATAAACGACGATACCCCCGGGCGCAACTAATTTCAGAGCTTTGCTCAAAATTTCCGTCTGGATTTCAGGCAATTCGATGCGTTCTCGCGTCCGCATGGACTTGAATATGTTGTTATCGTCCTCGTGGAGAACATGACGATCGGTCGTGCAGGGAACATCCACTAATATCTGAAATAAGGAAATGACCAATGCTTATCATTCCGATAAAAATGCGCTTAAGAAAAGATTAAGATAATGTTAAAATAGGCAGAAAATACCTTATTGAACATATTCTCTTCTTCCATATGACGCGCGTCTTGGTTCGTAACGAACAATCGATTTTCCCAATTATTGGGAAAGAAGTACTCGTCTATGACGTCGTGTATACGTTGGACGCGCTTAACTTTAATGTCGTTAGCGACGAGGACTCGAGGCATGAGAGTCTGAAGGGCGACGAAAGATTTTCCGCCGGGAGCGGCGCACATGTCGAGAACTACATCACCGGGCTGAAGATCGAGTGCCAGAACCGGAAGTATCGACGCACCGTCCAAGAGATAATAATTGTAAAGCCCACCAACTCCGGGTTTCGGAGAGGGGAATCGATTGTCGCTCTGTGCCTCGAATGTATAGACTTTTAGGTGTTCAGGAAATTTCAAAACCGGATCTTTTTCAATATTTACGGAAAAATCGGAGCCTCGATCGTAAAATTTGTAGTGCTCCGACTCGAGTATAAAATCATCCATGCCTTTGATCTTGGTTGCCGGTACGTATTCGTGAAGGGACGAACTGGACAGCCGTACGTCTTTTGGTATGATTCGACCGTGATCGCAACTGTCCTCTGTGGCGCCTTCTTCCAGGGATTTCATCTGTACCTGACTCAGAGGTTGTTCAATCTTTCTCCTGTCCACCGGCTCGCTCTCCTCTTCCAGAGAAAACTGAGGAGGTTCGTAATCGTCGGGATAAATGGATCTCAGCTCCGCATCCTGTTCCTTGGCAGCGAGTCCTCTCATTTTCTGATCAATTTCGACGTCGTCCGTCTCATTCGTCGCTTTTCTTCTTGCATTGCGAAAAGATAGATTCTTCTTTTGCGACTCGTAGATGTCCTTCACGTTTATTGCTCCGAGCAGCTGAAGTTTTTGTATCGTAGCTTCCGTGTCTCCAAAATTATTGACGACTGCCATGTACTTGCTCGTTGGATGGAGAAGGGCAGCTCTCATGTGCTGCCAATAATCGCCATAAACGTTCTGATAAAATTCATCAAAGTGCTTGAGAGCTTTGTCCTTTGGAAATACCTTTTTTTGCATTATGCTCTAAACATGAAAAATTCTTGTATAAGTTGCTTGGGAGAAAAAAAAAACTAATCGCTAAAACATATTAATCGTATTCAAATGTTGAACAACCAGAGATGTAAAAAAAGAACGATCGAATAAAACGTTTCGACACGTACCCAATGATGATCCGGATTTCTAAATCTTTTCTGTATCGTTATCAAGTCATTGACTCTTAATTTTCCTAATAGAAGCTTCATTTTGCCGAGTGTCGTTCGATGAACCTCTTTACATCGAAAAATTATAAATTCATCGCTTTCTTTGGTTTTTTATGCGTTAAATAAACTTTTGCAGGTTATAGAACGTGCTACGCGGCCATTTTCAAACAATCTAATAGTTACTTTTGATTATGACCAGAGAATAGAGGTCGTGCCGGAGGCGCTAGGGAAGTTCGATCGATCGACGTTGTCGGCAGTGGGGTTGTGTGTACCCGAGTGCCCGTCGTCTGCATCAAAGGGCAAAGTGACAGCTCGTACGCCGCGTTGTTGACATTAGCGTGAAAAAGCTTCGGCGTCCCGAAGGTTTTCGTCCTTCTCCGATCGGAACCGTCGAGTGCTCGCCCGCGTAGAGTGAAAATTGGAGATCGCGTCGCGAGTGTCGGTGCGCGAGACGACGAAAAATCGTGAAAACGTAAGAAAATGTTGATTTTCGTTGTGATCGCGGTGAACGGTGCAGGGCACGAGAAATAAAAGCAAAGCGGGACGAGCGTCCAGTACGATTGGTGTGTAGTACACGGATAAACGGTACGGACACGGAGCTGCACACGTAACCGTTCCCGTGTGCACGGACGATCATTCGCTCGAGAGATCGTGAAAGAGAAGTGGTCGGGAAACGCGATGTTACACACAGAGAGAGAGAGAGAGCAAGAGTAGGGATAAAAACCGTGAGAAGTCAATCTCTCGTACTACGCGCTGGATTTTGTAGTACTCCAAACGGCGTAGATTCAGGGAGACGAGAGAGAAAGAAGCTCGCGGTAGGAGAGTAGAAACGAGATGAGAATCGAGATAGAGGTCAGGAACGTCAACGACGCTTTTTTTTATTTATTTTTCTTTTCTTGTCGTCGCGCTTCCAAAGTACCGGAAATACACGCCCTTGTCTAATCGAGCAATATTGCTCGATATCTCGCGCTCTCCGTCTCTTTCCGTACAATGAAAACATTCGAGGAAGGCAAAAAACGATTTTTCTTCCGCGAATGTCATCGGACGTCGGCTCGCCCGGAGAGAGAGCTGTCGATATCCGTTTCTTCCTCGTTCTGTGTACGTACGCGTCGTTCGGGCATTATTCGAGCTTGAGCAATGCACAAACGGGAACGATCGCTTCTTCATCGCGATATTTCATCCGACGAGCCGTCACTTTCTAAAAAAACCGTCTCTGTTGTGATTCCCGTGAAAAAGATCAACGAGGCGAGGAGACGCGAAAGTCTTCGGTCGTGATAAAATGTTAACGAGTCGAAAATAATATAAATATACGAACGAATCGGTGAAAAGGACGTACTCGGGTGAATAACAAAAATAAAATAAATATACGAACGAATCGGTGAAAAGGACGTACTCGGGAGAATTTAAAAAAATGTTCACGGTTACCCGGAAATCGCTCGTTCTCCGAAATAAAAAAAAAAATCATTACGGGGGAAAGAGATGCGTGCAGCGTCGTAGATCGGGAAATTCGATATCCGTACGAGAATCGTACGGTCGTTCGGGCATCGAGTGTCTGTCGGACGATGAAAATAAGAGCGATTAAGAGAGATCGCTGGAATAAGTTTCTCGAAGATTTCTCCTCCCGGTTATTTCCCTCTCCGTTTTCCGTGTGCTCACGCGGCGGGCAACGAGCGCAATTTTCCTCAACGGGAGGATCGATTCCCTAGTAAAGTTCGCTCTCGCGACCTATAATTAGAGGAAGGCTCTTCGCCCTCTTTTTTTTCCTCTCTCCCGGCTCCGTAATATTATTTTTTTTTTTGGACGACTCTTGATATTTTTATCTCCCATTATTTTTTCTCGTACTTTTTTTCAATACGCTTTTTTTTCCCTCTCGGCGCACACACCTTCCCTCTTTTATTTTCCTCGCTTCTATCCTTCGGGTATATTTTTAAGCGGCGCGGTCGACATTCTCCGAGGATAATCGATAGGCACGAAAGGCCATTTTTTCAACCCCCTGGACAAATTACATCGCTCGTGGGGTCGAATGTTTGGAATATTTGGCAACGCTTCGTCGAGCTTTTTCACGAGCGGGGGGGGGGGACCCTCCGTGAAACGGGGGCCGCGCGGGATATGCCCTCCGATTAAAATTGTATGCGGATTTCTTTCACGAGTTCACGATCGATATTTTTCAAATTTAAGCAAGAAAGGAATTATCGAACGGGTATGGGAAAGTTTGCTCCTTCGTCGCGGACGTTTTTTTTTCTTTATCGCGACGTAAGAATGAGGGAAAACGAAACGAAAAATAACGGGCAGGTGACACCTGTTAGAAATTCCACGCGAAGGAAGCGCTTTTTCGCTGAATCGGGGGAGCGTAAGGCGAATACAAGTGGACGGGAAATCAATGCTTCGACGTCCGGGCGATGGTCCGCGCGTTGCCTTTTGCCGCCCCGGCGAGACATCGCGTAGTTCGCTTTAGCGAACCGCGGGCGACGGTACTGCACGATTGTGCACCGATCAATCGGGGTTGCGCTTTAATCTTTCATTAAAATATACGAGCCTTGCTTTTGTCACACTTTCGTTCGTTCCTACAGCTCTCGCTTCGTTCTTATTTTCACATATTTCGTCCAATTTATCACGACGAACGAAAATTCGGTCCCAATTTCGTTTATTTATTTATTTATTCCTCTATTTGTTGTGGGTCTATTTTTAGATGTCGCCGATCGATCCAGTGCCCAAGTTTTCCGTGAATAAAGCAAAAGATAATTGAAAAAAAAAGAGAGAAAGATAAACAGTGCAGTGCTGAGAGAATTGTCGGTGGAATAAAATAGTTTAAAGTAAGATTACGATTGAAATTTGGGGGGAAAAAACGATAAACGGAAGGACGAACGGATTTCGGTATGATCCGTTGTGACGGTGACGGTTCGTTAGAAACATTGGGCGGGGAGGGATGGAAGCTGCTGAAGACACGAGACTGGCTCATCAGGGGCTCCACCAGCTCGTCGGCTTACCGGCGCCGGGACTACCCGGACTCGACGTCGTAAGAGCTCTGCACCAGGTTCGTTTTTTTTTTGTACATTCGTAAAGTAAACGTCCCAATGGTTGGACAATTTTTACTGTATTATTTTTAATACTTGAATTATTTTTTTCTCAATAAAATCGTATGGATTGTTTTTCATATAAAATTAAGTTTATTCTTCATAACGTTAATTTATTGGAAAAAACTCGGTCAATCTTAGAGACATGGTCGATTTTCTGTCAAACTATTGGGACATTCTATATATTCAAACGTCAGATGACTGAAGTTTGTATTGTTATAATTTTTTTAAATTTATTCAACTTTTTTTCGATTCTTCTTCAAAAAATCATTAAAATCAAGCCTCTAAATACAAAAAGAATCAGCCCTACGGAACGGAAACCTTTTAGTGGTTAAAAAATGAAAAAATTCTGTGACTTCCTATGCGATTTCAAGTTCGTTGCATCGTTGCACGATGCAAACTTCAAAGTCATCAAACGTTCGAGTATTTATTTACTAGAAATATTATCTAAATTTAACACATAAAATGAATTTTGGATCATTAAAATATCAGACAATAGTTTAGATGTGAATTTAAAGCGATTTTTTTTGTTTCAATATTTTTGAAATAAAGATAAAGTATGAAAACACTTAGCTGTTCAACTATTGGGACGTTTACCTTACGAGCATTTCTGAGATATTGGCAAAAAATGAAAAATTACTTGTTAAACGTACAGTAATACGTAATAAAAATTCTAAATTAAGACGGTTGCCTCGTAAACACCTTGAAATTGCATGACGCTTAGGGGAAAAAAAAGAAAATTTAATTCAGGAGAACAGGGAAAAATGGGATAGGGAAAAAATAGAAAAGGAAATGGAATGCGGAAAAACGGTAGAAGGAAAAAATGGAATACGGAAAAAAACAGGGAGACAAATGGAAAACAACGTTAAAAATTGTAATAGATATGTAAATACGCAAAGACATAGATTTATAAAAAATAATTAAATATCCGTTTCTCATACAGGAATGACTGTCTTACTATTTTGGGAATAGGAATTACTATTTTCGTACACGCTCAAAATATCTATCTTAAGATCCTGGCCAATTGTAAAAAAGATTCATTTCTCTACATTTGAAAAATCTATAATCCTTATGTCAAGACATTAAAAACATTAAAAAACTTAAAGACATTAAACATATTAAACATTAAACATTAAAGACATTAAAAATAACAAATTTTCGATAAAATTCTGATAGCACAAACATTTGTTGGAAAAAAATTACAAAATTTAGTGAAGATTGGAAGAATAATTTATGTACTATTTACATATAATACAATTTCAAGATAATATGAATTTATAGAAGAATAAGAAATTAGTTTTCTTAGCTCCACGAAAGTTTTTGTTTAGAGGATATAAGCTTTTTTTCAATTTCAATAAGTTTTAAAGCAACTGCAGGCTATCAACTCCCGTATTAAATCAGAATAAATTCTTTAAAAAAAAGTTGGACTACGTATAGTTCTCGAGTAATTGAATAAAAAAGTTCTGCTCTTATACACAGAGTCTATAAAACACATTTATATGAAAAATGTAATTCTGCTGCTAATTTACTCGAAAAGTACAGATAGAATAATTCATAAAATGGTATTCGCGTATTTCCCATTCAAGAACAGTTTTTTAAATTTTATTTTAACAAATTATGGCTCTTAATTTAGTCTCGAAACAACTCGAAGTCATAATTTTTAATTATGTCCAAAAAAAGCTAAATCTTCGTAATTTTTTATTAATTACCTTTACTTATTTGTTTATTGCGTTGGTGAAAAGTTGGAAGATCGCAAAAAAGAATACCGTAAACGGACTTTAAGCGAATTTCAAGTGCGCTCGAGAGAAACGCTTTCCTCTCCTCAATCTCGTTTTTCTCGCGTCCATCCGAGTGTAAAAATTCGCCTCACCGGAGAATACACCGAAGAAAATTCACCCTCGAAATGGCGTCAAAAATGAAAGACGACAACTGAAAAAAAAATACGACTCGCATCAATATCATTTTAAGTTCACAATATCCTTGGAGCGTCGTCGTTAAAAATGATCAAATCGTCAAAATTTGACACTGGAGATTAATCACGATCACAAAAATATTTGGAAAAATTACAGCGTAGCTTATGATCAAAAATTTTTCGTCATTTTCAATTTTTTGATAGAAGATCCTTAATAATAATAATTAAATATTCGTAAAATTGGTAAAAGCGATTATTGTATTTTTTTTTGCGAAGTACACGGTGATATCCCTGAGATCGATATTGGACACGATGACAAAAATGCTTGGATAAATTACAGTTTAACTCATTGTCAAGAATTTTTCGTCATTTTCAGTTTTTTGATACAACTTCCTTAATAATAATAATTAAATATGCGTAAAATTGGTAAAAGCGATTATTGTATTTTTTTGCGAAGTACACGGTGATATCCCTGAGATCGGCATTGGACACGATGACAAAAATGCTTGGAAAAATTACAGTGTATCTCATTGTCAAGAATTTTTCGTCATTTTCAATTTTTTGATATAATATCCTTAATAATAATAATTAAATATGCGTAAAATTGGTAAAAGCGATTATTGTATTTTTTTGCGAAGTAGACGGTGATATCCTTGAGATCGGCATTGGACACGATGACAAAAATACTTGGAAAAATTACAGTGTAGCTCATTGTCAAGAATTTTTCATCATTTTCAATTTTTTGATACAAGATCCTTAATAATAATAATTAAATATGCGTAAAATTGGAAAAAACGATTATTGTATTTTTTACGAAGTAGACGGTCATATCCCTGAGATCGGCATTGGACACGATGACAAAAATATTTGGAAAAATTACAGTTTAGCTCATTGTCAAGAATTTTTCGTCGTTTTCAATTATTTGATACAAGATCCTTAATAATAATAATTAAATATGCGTAAAATTGGTAAAAGCGATTATTGTATTTTTTTGCAAAGCAGACGGTGATATCCTTGAGATCGGCATTGGACACGATGACAAAAATACTTGAAAAAATTACAGTTTAACTCATTGTCAAGAATTTTTCGTCATTTTCAATTTTTTGATACAACATCCTTAATAATAATAATTAAATATGCGTAAAATTGGTAAAAGCGATTATTGTATTTTTTTGCGAAGCAGACGGTGATATCCCTGAGATCGGCATTGGACTCTTCGCGGGAGGAGTTGCGTCGTCTTCGGGAGATCGTCGGGGACTTTCACGGGGAGAGTTACGCGGACGTTGTGGAGCGTCTGTCCCTGGAGAATCACGTACTGCGTCGACGGATCCTCGACGAGGGTGGTGTGCAGGGAAGGGAGGGGGAGGGCAAGGTTGAAACGGGCCGCGATGCGACCGCCGCGGAGACAAATTCGCCACTGGCAAAGTCGAAGAACGAGGAACAACGGCCTGAAGCTCAGCCAGGCTCTCGCGCTGTAACTCGAGCCCGTCAGGAAAAGGAAGAGTGAGTCTTTTTCTATTCCGGAGAGATTCGCGTTTTTCTTATCCTTTTTTTCCCGATCGTTCGCACAGCAGTCACGCTCCGACGATCCGCTTGACCTCTCCGAACGAAACTGCCGACGCAAAACTCGGAAAAACGAAGGAAAACATATATCTCCGAGAGAAATAATAGTCTCCGAGTTTTTCACGACTTCGCAACGCGATTTATCCAGTCTCAGAATCCTTGCTCTTTCCACAATTTTCTCGTTGATCAACCAATATCTCCTTCATTTAAAAAATCTCAAATTCCATTTTTTTGTTTTCACATTCAGTGAAACACTTGGAAACGCGAATTTCCCAGGGAGTTCTTTGTTTAACGCAAACGATCGCGATTCCTCTGCTTTTTTCCAATTTCTCAATTACGTCCGAGAGTATTATTTTCAATCGGAGATCCTGGCGTGTATGCAATTTATCCAATTTCACAAGATATCTCTTGAGCGGGACGAGAGTCTCTGGCGAGCGCGGAGTAAAAGTTTCTAAATAAAGCGGCAACAATACGGACGCGATAAATATTAATGCGTTTCGCACGGGCAACGTAACGCCTCTTGTTGTTATTATTATTACCTTTTTTGCGCTCAATGTCGGTGTGGACGCGTAGTTTCGCGTAATAGAAGTCGTGACTCCCACAGAAGCGGCGGGAGCGAGAGGCCGGAGTCGTCGCTTGAGAAGATCGCGATGGATGCAGAGGCGAGAGAAGAGAGCAAGCCCGAAGCGGAGGTGGAACGAGGAGAGCAGTCGTCGGCGCGTCTCGAGGCGGAAGAGTCGCGAACGTCGGTGGAGACGGTGATCGAGGTTTCGAAGGAGGAGATTCGCCGGGGCGCCGGTAATCAGGAGCAGCTTCTGGACGTCCCGGACAGGGATCCGGAGGAGACGAGCCTGAGAAGCGTCTCGGACGGTGAGAATTCGGTCTTCAGCGACAATCCGGATAATCCGGGCTCGGGCCTGCCGGACAACAGCAAACAGCCCGAGTCCGAGAACGAGTCCGAGGAGCTCGACGACATCGAGCTTATATTCACGACTGACGACACCTGTCGCGACGTCGGACTCCAGGAGGACCTCGTTTCGATAACCGAGAACGAAAACTGGCAGAACAACGGCCCCCCGGTCTCGCTCAAGTACACGAAGGCCAGCGAGACCGAGGAAACTCCCGTTTGCAACGGCGAGAAAACGAGCTCCGTCGAGGAAGCCGCTTCCTCGCAAAGCTCCAGCATCGACCGGGAGGAAAGCGTCGACAGGTTCGACGAGAGCTCCAGCACCAGGCTCAACAAGATGTGGTCCCAGTGCTCCGTCCTCGTCGAGACCGACATCAGCAAGTGCGGCGTCCTCGAGGAAACCGATCACTCCGCCAGACACGCCGCCAGGAGGAACACCCTCGCGGCACCCCCGACAGCTTACAGGTAAATTCTTTCATCATATCCAATCTGACAGCAAACGATCCTAGTATTATTTTTTTTATGTTTTAAGACGATGCCGCAGATCCCAGACACTCGTAAAACGCGATTGGTTCAAACTTCTTTAATTCTTTGTCAATGAGAATAAGATTTGTTTAGCCCATGAAGGTTAGTGGCAAAAATGGGTTGATCTTTGGATTTTTATGATATATCAATAATTTGCATGTTTGAACGAATCGCGGTTCGTGTCACGACATCTACGGCATCGCCTTAAGGCCAGAAATCCCTTTAGAAGCGTGAAAAATAGGTATTTGTCGAGAATTTTTTTAGAGGGGATAAAATCATCTAATCATTTTCAAATTTTGACATATTTTATTATAGCATTCATTCATTCTTTCCCTATACTTTTAACATGTAAAACGTCATTTATTTTCGCCATTTGTAGCCAACCTCCTTAACTAGGATCGTCACTGATGAGCCACCTTAAATAATTCAAAATTATAATATTAAGTAAATATACATGTTATGTAAAAAATTATTTTTCACAACGAAGGCACTGTTTGTTCAATTGATATACTGATTCGTCATATATTTGAACGGTAAGAAGTATAGAGAGAAAAAACAAAACGTGACAAGCGGGGCTGGTAGAAAATGAAGCGAGGCTCGTTAATAAAATCGAAGCCAGCGATGATGAGATAAAGAGCGGATTTACCAAAATTGATATCTTGACACTTCTGGTCTCGGGAGTCTCTCGGTGCGCTACAATTGATATTCCGTTACCGAGAGTTTCGTGCCACGAATCATTATGCCCGTACATTGCGGCTTATCGGAGCTCTCCATGTACCACCTACGTGCAACAACACTGATAGACGTCGTGGTGGAGCCAATTCGTATATCGGTAGAAACACGTTTCACATGCGCGATTCCGGATTTAAAAAAAAAAGGGCGCAACTGTCGGAACGTGACGGATAAGCGGTACGCCTTCTCGCTCTGCGAGGATGGACGACTTTTGATGCACAAAACGCCTCGCGTATACACGTGCTGCTTTACGTGGGAGCACGTTAACGTTCTTCTTCGTTTCTCGGCCAGCTCGGGGTGTGCAATATCGATTCGTTGCAGCCGCCTGTGGCCCCCACGACACTCCGTTGCCTATGGAGAAGAGATAACGATTCTCCGACTCTCCTACGACCCGAACTTTCGTCATAATTGCGTTTGCCCCTAACGCAATTATGCACCGTTCCTCGATGAGGAAAACTTGCCACTGTTTTTCATTTGCTTCTCTTTCCTCCAAACATATATTCTCCCATTCGATATCTCTCGTTCTCTACTCTTGTATTACATTCTCCTTGTAATTTTTATTATCTCATTCTCATTCCTTTTTTATTTTGCACTATTAATTAAGGACGTTTCCAAGGTATCTTTACTCTGAATTTTATCGCACTTTAGACGCGTGCTTTAATCTTGTTTGTGTAAACATGTTGTTTGTTAATATCAATTGATTATAAATATTTCGTTCATTGTAAAAATCGATTTTTTATTAGCAGTTACATACATAAAACTAATGCCTGTGAGTTACAGTATTCCAAACTGCCCGCGCGGTGCAACGTTGACATGTTGTCTTTTTTCACTTGTCAAATTATCAAAGAAAACAGTCAAATTATGAAAAGTAGCTCACTTTAAACCTTTTTTGTAAAAAAACAAATACCGCTTACTTTTGTTATTATTACAGTAAAATATTTGTTATATCTTAAAC